>PVKN010013171.1:0-20140 GCA_004027915.1 Capromys pilorides | reverse complement strand
GCAGTAAGGCTCTACCATGTCTTTAAGGCAAGAAATTTTATTATGATTAATTTACATTTCCAAATCTATTTGAAGTCAAAAGATTTTCCCTTTTCTTTTTTTTTAAAGCAACCTAATTGGCAACCATGGAATGTCAAGAGCAAATAGTTTGCTTTGATCATTGAACTAATGGGTGGAACTGAATTGACATCCCTTAGAATATATATCTCCAATATGTATGTATGTATGTATATATGTATGTATGTATGTATCTCTCTATCTTAGATATAGGAGGCAATGCATTTGTAAATAGGCCTTGGTACTACTCATTTTGAAATTCAAATACCCAGAGTTATTATTCCCATTCAATCATATTAAAGTTCATAAAAATGGAAGTCCATTATGTTGTTAATAAACTTAAAAAGTTAGATATATTTTTTTTTGCCAGTAATTCTTGATAGAATAAAACCAAGGAAAGCCAGGAGTGTCTGCAGTTGCTCAATGGCATACATGGTTTGAGAGGATTCACTCTATGGAGGTCTTGGAAATGAGTAAGGCTGGAATTTTATGCAGGTTGTTTTTCATCTTCCTGCCTATGAGTGACAGCAAACACGTGACATTCATGATGGATATTTCCTGAGACCTTTATAACTCCTCTAATTGGAAAATACTACTAGAGCAAATAGTTTCCTTCATGAAACCTTTTTATTCTGACCCAAACTGTCATGTTCACAGAGGGCTTTGCTTTTTCATCTTACTCCTTATCAGGGCCAATTAGTACTTGGTAACTGACAGTGAGATGGACCATGCAGCTGTGAGGCCACACTGCTGGAGTTCCTGAGCAGCTTTGTCCTCAGTGGCAGTTTTGCTGGGAGATTTGAATGTATGTTTCAGAAAAATGGTTAAGGCCTACATAATATGAACTCTTAAGAGTTGAAAATGAGTAGTTAAAACTGACTGCAAATTTGCAGTTTCCAAGCATAATTTTTTCTCTTGATTTTTAAAGATATCTTCACCTTCCTGTTGTGCTGAGAGGCAAGAGACTGGAACTGAATTGACATCCCTTAGAATATATATATATATATATATATATATATATATACATATATATATATATATATATATCTCCAATATGTATGTATGTATGTATGTATCTCCATGGAGAAGAAAAAATGTGTAATTCTGGAAATGCAAGCTCATTTTTAGCAAAGCAAGACAGCCTGCATAGCAGAGCTAGTTTGAACCTGAACTCAAGATTGGATGTATCATTAATTGCAAGAAGTAATTGTGCTTTGGGAAATAAATAAACAAACTTCTGTGAGATCTAGGGCTAAGCTAAAACTTGAGTTTCCCTGAGTTAACAAAATAACAGCATACTTAAAACTGAAGTATAATTTTCTCCAACACTCTTAACAACACCTTGTCAAAGTTATATCAGTTTTATTTTTGGTACACAAAGTCTTAGTAAACTAAATCATTTTTTAAGAATTTTTGATTATTATTGAATTAAAAGAACAGGAAATTTTAAAGATCTCCCTAGTTGAATTCCACAGATAGATATCACTAGTTGAAGGCAGGCTGACCTCACACAAATTAAAATTATCAGATAAGAAGAGAAATGCCCAGAGGCCATTAAAATACCATTTAGTTTTGACCATGTGAAATATCTTTGGGGAAATAAAAATTATAAAAAATGGCTTGTTGCTTTGTGTGTGTACAAAGCATGTTGACATTTCAATACAGGAATGCTTGGAGCTCTCCAGTTTCACAGGTGAATCATGTCATCTAATTGAGAAGATTCTAAAGAACGCAGAGTATGTTCAGAGAGCAAATGTAATAGACTTTTACCACTGTGGGTGTGAGGGCTACTGAGTGACTATGGCCATTTGTGACCCTGGGCTATCTGTTCAGGTGGGAGAAGCTTACTCAGAGAAAAACTTCTTTAGCTTCCTGTTAAGGGCTTTAGTACGACTTTGGAGTAGAATTTTTCTGAGACTCCACGGACTATGAATCCTACAAGTCCTCATAAGACTGTTTTCCACACAGCTAGTCCCCAGTTATACAGAGAGACTTCAATTAGTACCACTGAAAGACCTGAGTTACAAGTTACTCTTAGAATTGGCTTGCTAGCTGAAGGTAACTCACACTATAACATTGTCCTTCTAGTCATTTGGAGGCTGAAAATATCCTTTTTCTGTTCTCTAAGCTCATGGTCTATTCATGGAGCAACTCATGATTCCTCTTTTTCCAGGGGCTTGGGGATTGAGATGGGAAGGGGTGGTGAGATCTGAGTAGCCCTGCCAAACTAGTAGTTAGTTCCCTGTCTAGAGAGAGAATTTGGGTGTCACCACAGTCACCTCATGAGAATATGAAATATTCATGGGCTCAAAGTTAGGCCAGAGCCCTATGAGGTAAGGCAGAAAGACCAGGAAAAGTGGGAAAGCTTACCTTCTTGACTTCATATTTAATGGCGAGCTTGATGCGGCTTAGACTTGGACGGTGATGGTCAGACCAGACTTGGAAGTTCACATCACCATTTAAAATCGCTTCTACTTCTTCTGTGTCTCGGCACAGGTCCAGCACGCCCACCACAAAATCCTTGCATTGCATAGATAACTTCCTGTAATCATTCTAACAGAATAAAGAGAAGTCAGGAGTTTGTTGTACCAAGCCTACGGATCGGCTTGCCTAGCACAGCAGTGTTGATCAGTAACTGTTCATCAGGTGTGAGCTCATGGAGCCTTGGAACCAAGGGGATGTGCTAGATTCAATAGGTAGGGCATTTCTGTTTAAACATCACCTAGAACACATCATCTCTAAGCTAGCTTTTGTCAAAGTACATGTTAGATTCGTAGATGCAGGGTGGAGGGGACCAAGAAGGTGTTTTTTTTTTTTTTTTTTGGTACTGGAGATCAAACGTTGGACCTTGTGCTTACCAAGTGGGGACTTATGCTGCTGAGCTATCTCCCTGGCCCTAGGAATCTGTTTTGTTTTAAAGTCTGCTATCAAAATGATTTTAGTGCCAGCCCACAGGCCATCCCAGGTTATATAAAAGTAGTTCCCTATGCTCAATTCTGAGCAGTTGTAAGGGAACAATAATAAGGACATAGATTTTAAGATGGTGGACATAATGCTTCTCTCGTGTAGCACCAACCTATTATAGTGATGGTAAGATATAGTCGAAGGCTGATATTGAAAAAAATTTACATAAATATGCTTTTTAATGAATGTTTTAAGGGGCTGGGGAGATAGCTCAGTAGACTAAGCACTTGCCTGGCAAGCTCAGTGTCCTGAGTTCAATCCCCAGTACTGCAAAAAAATGTATCGAAAAATTGGCTTGTAGAGCTGGGGAAATAGCTCAGTGGAAAAAGTGCTTGTGTGACAAGTACAAGGTCCTGAGTTCAATGCAAAGAATACTTTATTACTACAAATCCATGCATGGTGAATTGTAGCTCTTTAAATTACCTGTCTATTGAATAAACATCTTTTGTTCTTGATCTTTATATTGTTTAATTTTTTTAAATGAATTGCTCTTGTCATATCTTTTCGAGTATCTTTGAGAAGATTACTTTTTTCCCCTATTTATCTGCCAATTTCTCTTTCCTCCAAGACAGATTGCTCAGATTTCAAATAATGACCCAATATGTTGAAAAAAAAAGAACGTTTCATGACATCCTGATACTACTACTCCCCGCAAATATTTTTCCCTAGAGGCTTCCTTGTCAGTTTCTTAGTTGAAACAAGTCTATTCTGAAACTACCTAAGAGCCAAGTGTCATTTTCAGTGTTCATCAGTGTCAACAGCCCCCATACTCATAAATAGTAGTTGGCACACAGCAGTGCAGTTTCACTTTTCCAGAACGTGGATCCCTCAGAAAATAGGTGAGATCCTGGCAAAGTACAGAGGCTCAGCTGTATTTCTGAATTAATGGTTCTTGTTTCCTTTCAGGACTGCTATATCAAAATGCCACTTTGTGTTAGAGAGAAATGTTAGTAAATGCTTGTTTACTGAGGAAAGGAAAGAGATCAAGAAAGTGCTTTCTGACAGGATTGGCTGCTCTTCATTTTTGTATGTGATTTATGTAAAAGAAGGGGATCTTTGAAATTTTGAGCAGAAAAATAATTGCTCAGCTGAAGCAGGTGTCATAAAGAAAAATTCAGGTAGGATACTTGAAGCGTTCTTGGATTGAGCACCTTGTATAGGGCTGTATAGTGTCATGAGGAACTGTATTCTGTGTTTCCTCACCTCTAACATTTATCTTTCCACCATTCATTTATTCATTAGAGAGGAACCACTGTGTACCAGACAGTTAAAAGCAGTAAATAACAGAAATGTAGTCTCTGAGTAGCATTGGTTTGAGGGAGGCTGGAATCCACTCTTAGAATTGCCATAATAACAAAACTAGTAAAACCTGCTTAGAGTTGTCCTGGATAAAATATTCTAAACAGAACTGATGAGGTACAAGTGAGATGCCCAACATACATTGGGCTCAGCAAAATGGACAGGGTGTGTCAACCTACAACATTAAGCCACTCAATTCTGGCAACACCTTTACTATAATTCATATTCTCTGGCTATCCAAACCCCACAAAATCCACTTTTATTACCCCTTTCTTAGAATGAGGAGTCACTTTTGCTTGTTCCTAGTAAAACAGATACTGTTGGCTACAGTCAACCTTAGTTCTTGGTAGAAACTCTTGTCTTGAGAGCTAAACACATGGATACATACAGAAAGTCGAAAGGGCTTGACCTAGTTCATGGGCCTTCATGCAAGGATCAGGTCAGGTTGTGCTGACCAGAGCCTGAACATACCTGGCTTCAGCACTTTGGAACATTAAGTGCTACTTCATTTGGAGACTCTTTTAACCAGGCTACCATCGAAAAGGAAGCACCAGAACGTTGAGAAGTTGTAATTTGCTTCTTACCTTTGTATTAGACACTTACGCTGAAAGGCAATAAGCCTTCTGGTGTCTGTAGATGGCTGGAGGGAACAGAGAGAACCCACGCGAGCCAGGGAGAAACAAATGCGAGCACAATGATGATAGAAAGGGCTACAGGTGAACGCCTCTGGAGAACTATGGTGATTATGCTTTATTTGGTCAACCCTGCGCTCAGTGAGTCTTCAAAGACATATTCCTCATTCTAGTTAGAGGTAGATGAGACAGAAAAACTAATACTTTTGACCCAGTGATTCCTCTCTTAGTTATCCTCCCCAGTAAGCTAAAGATATCATATTACAGTGATACACACATTACTGTGTTTTTGGCAGCACAACTTATAATAGCAAAAGCTTGAAAGTGGCCTATTTGTTTATCAGCAGATGCATGGATAAAGGAAATATGGTACTTATGCACAATGGAGTATTAATTTGCAATTAGGAAGGATAAACTTGAGTATTTGATAGGAAAATGAATGCATCTCTGTAGCAGGATTCTCTCAGATGGAATGGGACACCCAGGTTTTCCCAGGAAAAAACAAATTACTTGTGCTGGCGAAGGGCTTAGTGGGTTAATGCCGCAAAAGTTAAGCCCTGATCATGGCAGAGTTTTAACTTGTAATCAATTTTTGTGTCTTTGTCTCTCTCATGGTAACACACTAACACACTACAGTCTGATTGGATATGATGTATGTCATAGAGCTGTACTGGAGACACACATGTGTATCTAGAAGCTAACTGTGCCATGTTGTCTCTCTGATGCTGAGAAGGATGCCACCTCTATGGAATTCCTTCAGGAGGACCCTGGCCACACTGCTCCAGGGATGGGTCCTGCCATGCCTCAAGACCATAATGTTAAGTGAAAGCATAAGCATAAGCATAAGTGAGCATAAGCATAAGTATCTTGTGAGTTCTCTTCTAGTAGAAATCCAAAGTATAAAAGAACTGAAGGGAAACATAAAAGATAGTTACCAGGAAATGCAGAACTTTTGCAAAAGTGCAAGGAACCAAGAGATGGGTGAAGGGGATAAAAAAAGAGCTCAACCTCTTGTTTGTTCAGTCGACAATCTCTAGAGCCACCATGTCCAGTAATCCTTTAAATAAAAATATTTTAAAAATTGATTTTACCTGTCCTTCAAGCCACTGGCCATGCCCCCTTATCACTGATTTTCATCCTATATCTTTTCCAGGCCATTGTCTTTCCATGTAATGCTCATATCTTTCACAGTCAATCAGGACAACTCTTGCATGTACCATGAGCTTTCCTGTTTCCTCTAGTTTTATTGTCCTTACTGAATAAAAGCTTGGACTTGTTTGAGTTGAACTCTCTGCCACTCTGGTCTTGCTCCTGCACAGCAAATATGTCCAAGAAAACAAAGGATCAGTTGTGCCATTAACTGTCTCCAACTTCAAATTGTCCATGGGGGTCCTGAGCAATTCATTCACTTAGTTTCCTAAAGAAGCATTTCACTATTTCATACCTTCTTTTTTTCCTCAGCAGTTTTGTTGTTTTCATTTTGAGACAGGGTCTCCTGTGCAGTTCAGGCTGGCTTTGAACTATATAGGCCAGGTCAGCCTTGAACTCATGGAGGTTCTCTTGCCTCTGCTCCCCTCCCCTGAGTGCTAGGATTATAGGAGTGAGCCATCGCACCTGGCTCTATCCTCAGTATTCAAAAACCTCATTTTCATTTTTCCTCTCACTCAAAAACATTGTTTCTTACTTTATTAAGAAAATAGAAAAGATCAAAACCTCTATATCCACCCTCACATGCAGCTGTGCGCAGGTGTCTGTGCTCACGCTCTGTTTTCCCCTCGTCTCTCCTCAGCTGACCTGCCTCTGCCTCTCTCTGAGGCCGGCTGCTCTACTTGTGTGCTGCAGGTCAACCTTTTATGCCTGCTCAAGGACATGGCTCCTGCAGTCTTCCTTTTTCTCTACTGCACTATCAATTTCTTCTTTCTGTACTAGCCTGGCATAAGAACATGTTGTTACATTTTGTCTTAAAATATATTTTTATTAACCTCTCTTTCCTCTCCAATTACAACCCAGATTTCTGTTCTCTTTTATCACAAAAATCTTCTATGGAGTTGTCTACATTCATTGTCTCTTATTGCCCCCTCACATTCTTTTTTAATGAGAATAAAAATATTTTAAAAATTAGAAATGATACAGAATTTCACTAAAAAATAGGAATTTAACAATGGTTGCTATATTTCATATTGTTGTCTTCAAATTAGTTGTTCAGGTTATCAGATGTAAGCAAGCAAAATGGTAAAAAATTAAAAATTATAAAGGAGAAAAATGTTAAATATTAGCTGCTTCTTTCAATAGACCAACAGAAATCAGTAATATAATCATCCAAGCTATCCTTATTTTTATACATTTATATAATATATAAGATATAAGGTTGACCTGCAGCACACAAGTAGAGCAGCTGGCCTCAGAGAGGAGCAGAGGCAGGTCAGCTGAGGAGAGACGAGGGGAAAACAGAGCGTGAGCACAGATACCTGCACACAGCTGCATGTGAGGGTGGATATAGAGGTTTTGATCTTTTCTATTTTCTTAATAAAGTAAGAAACAATGTTTTTGAGTGAGAGGAAAAATGAAAATGAAGTTTTTGAATATTGAGGATAGAGCCAGGTATGATGGCTCACACTTGTAATCCTAGCACTCAGATTATACATTATATAAATGTATATAAATATATTGTTATATAAATGTAAATTTTAAATTTATATAATATGTAATATATAATTTATAGACATGTATATAAATATCCTATTTATATGCATAAATATATCTTTCTCCCCTCCTTTCTTTCTTTTGTCTTTTTCCTTGCCCAGTTGTTCCTTCCATTGGAACAGATTCTTTCCCTTTCACACTATCTAGTGTACCTTTCAGATTTTATGTACTTTCAGGTTTTTATACTAAGGAGACAATATGATGATTATACATGCAGGTATGATTTATTTCACTTGTCAGTATGATCTCATTTCATAAGGCTTTCACACACTCTGCCTGTACTGTAACTGTTCTTGTTACAGCTATAAATGACTTGCACAGTGATAAATTCATTGGCTGGTTCTTGGTCCTCATCTTACATGACCTAGGAAGTACTTAGACATAGCTGATCATTTCCTCCTTGATCTATGTTCTTCATTTGGTTTCCAGCATTGTATCCTCTTCTCTATTTTTTCCTTCCCAAATGACTACTGTCTACACCCTTTGCTGTTTCATTTCAATTTCCTTGATCTTAATTTTAGAATGTCTCAAAGATATATCCATCCCCTTTTACTTGTTTCTACCCACTGCCTTAGTGAACTTATCTAGTGTCAGGCCTTTCAATTCTAGTCATATGCTAATGAATCTAAAATTTATACTTTATCTTCATTCCCTGAATTCAAGACTTACATATTCAATTGTTAGCTTGATATCATTTCAAACTTAACAAAACTAGTTCTAGATTTAGTTGTCTCCACACATTCATTTATTCTAGCCGAAAGAAAAAAAAATTCTTGGGTATATCCTTGGTCACTATTTTCCTTTCATAACTCATACAGTTTGGTGGAAGATTCTTCCAGCTGCCCATGTCAGACATACCCAACTGCAACATCTTTTCACCAGTTCCACTATTTATACTTTGGTGCAAATCATCATCATCTCTTGCTTGGACTAACTCAAGAGATGCTGAACTGATGCCTTTGATTTGTTCTTCATAGTTTTTTCTCAATACTTTAAGACAGAAGGATACCTAGACAAAAGTAGTCCAATCATGACACTGATTGCTTACACCCTCTAGTGGCTCCTTATCCAAAATAGTGTGCTCTTTTTCTAGAATGTCTTCATGAATTGCTATCTCACCTCCTTGAGGTCTTTGTTAACATTTCATTTCCTCATTGAAGCCTTCCTTATCTTAAAACAAATGTAATTCTTGAGTTTATCATCTTTTTGTTACCATAATGAAATTCCTAGCACAGACCAACTTTGGATGCCTATTGACTCATAGTTTTGGAGACTGAATGTTCAAACAGCACAGTGCAGCCTCTGGTTGAGGGCCAGCCCTTTGCTGTATTCCATAATGGTGGCCAGCAGACAGTCACACTTTTACTGAGGACCAGAAGAAGGGGAAGAGGTCTGAGTTTCATAACAACCTTCTTGTGAGAACTGCTAAGAGGTGAAAACAAAACTGCCTAGTCCCTTTTAGAGATATGCCTCTTCATGACATAGGGATCTCCAGTAGTCTCCACCTATTGAAGATTCTACCATCTCCCAGTATTTTCATTTTGAGGACCCGTCCCTAGCACATGCATCCTTGGGGGACAACCAAAGCATATTCCAGCTACAATATTCCTCTAGTCCCTATTACAATTCCCTACTTTTTTTAAATAGTGCTTACAACCATCTGATATTTTTATATATTTTATTTTATTTATTTTTCATGTCCACGTAAGCTTTTTGAGGACAATATTTTTCCCTATTTTGTTCAGAAATGTATCCTAAGATCCTGGACCATTACCTGTTATAGGATAGGCATTCAGTAAATATGTGAATGAATCAGAGAAATGAATTATTCTAAGGCAACTGGCTACTAAGTGGAGAGCCAAGATCCACATCAGGTTGATCTGAATCTAAGCTGATCTTCTCTCTTCTCCTGTTACCTCTTGGAGCAATGTGCTTCCTTCTACTTATCAGACTGAAAATAAGGCACAACTGGAACTGACACTTAACTTGTTTGGGGAAATCCAGCATGGGAAAGCATGTGGATATTTGAATCTTCAACAGATTCTCTAGTGTGGTAGTAAGTGAACAGGTTTTCAAGTCAGAAGGACCAGAAGCTCGAAATACTATTTTCCAAGTAAAATTGTGAAACTGGGTAGGCCATTTCACTCCTTTGCATCTCAGTTTTCCATCTGTACTATTACATAGTCATTGGCAGAATTCAATATCAGAATGATGTTAAATACTTAGTATCTTTGATAATAAATAATACAGTATAAATAATAAAGTATAAATAAAAATAAGATAAGTCCTACAAATGGCAATTTTTGCTATTGTTAGTATGTTATCAGAGCCATTGATTTTAAACTTCGAGCCTCTTGCCCTTTGTAGCTTTTAATTACTGGAGTGATAGTAAGACCAGCACCTGGATAGAAGAGAACAAAATATACCAGAGAAATCTTGATTTTTCTGTCCCACTGCAGATCTAATACATCCATTAAAGATACACTTCCAGATCTGTCTATTTCTTTCTACCTCTTGTGATCATGCCAGTTCTTCCTGCTTAGGACATCCAGTCACCAAACAGGTAAACAGTGCTAAACTTGTGAACTCTGAGATCTTGCCAGTCTCCACATCAGTCAGTATAGTGGTCACCTTGCTGAGGCCATTGGAGCACTGAATAGGGCGAACATTCTAGTTTGTCACACGAGGAATTCCTTTTGTGCACAAACATCTTTTTCTGCTTGATAATTGCATTTGGCCACTCAGGAGAAAAATAATAAGCAGCAAAGCAACCTTCAGTTCTATAGATGGAAGTTCTCAGATGGAAGTTCTCTCTGGTCTTGCAGTGTTGACAACATGCATAAAGCCAGCAGAATAGGTTACATGAACATGGACTCATTGTCTATCTTATTGAATTGTTAGGTAGAACCAGGTCTGAAGTCCATTTTAGAGAAAGTCATAAGGAGATGCATTCTTAGCTTGTGGTGACTGTGAATGAGGAATGGGCACATCAGACAGTCCGCCCTGCATTCTATGCTTTGGAGGTGTTGTGTGCTACACTAAGTCTTTGGAGATGTGAATGTGCTGGACATAGAAAGGAGCTGTAGGGCCTTGGCTCCCAGAGTGCCACACAAATGGAGCCATGTAATTTCTAACTTTTGGAGATCGGCTTCTTCCCCTGAGCCTACTCTCTTTTGCCTTCATCCATGTTGTTGCACACATTTCAAGTTTATTTCTATTTCACAACTACTCTACTGTATCAGAGTTTGTTTTTCCATTCACTTATTGAGAGTCATTTGGTTTTTCTTAGCTCTTGGCAATTAAGAACAAAGTTGCTGGGCTAGAGAGATAGCTTGGCAGCCTAAGCACCTGCCTGGCAAGGACAAGGACCTGGATTCAACCCCTGATACCACATGCTGTGCTAGCCCTGCCCCACACTGAGCGAGCCATGGAGTCCAGGCATGGTGGCACACCTGTAATCCCAGTGCTGGAGGTGCTGGAACAGGAGGATCTCTATGAGTTTGAATTGTGTAGGGAGACCCTGTACCAAATAAGTAAGTAAGTAAGTAAGTAAGTAAATAAATAAATAAATAAATAAATAAATAAAATGATTTTTAAAAATTTAAAAAAATGTAAAGCTGTAGAAGTTTTTGTGTGAACCTAAATTCTTACTTTTTAGTAAGATGTGGTATTGTTGAGCATACAATAAATACATGTCTAACTGTGTAAGAAAATGTCAACTTGTTTCTGGACTAGGTCTACTGTCTTACATTATCATCAGCAAATTACTCTTAGTCACTCTAAACTTGTATCAGCACTTAGTATGTCCAGTTTCATTACTCTGTTATCATGTCTCATTGGGGTTTTAATTTGAAATCTCTAATCGCTGCTGGTGCTGAGATTCATTTCCTGTGCTTACTGGTCATTTTTGTATTTTCTTTGGTGAAATATTTCTAGGAGTACTTTTATCCATATAAAAACAAATCAAATATTTTATTTTACTACTGGGTTTGAGATTGTTTTGTATATTCTGGAAGCAACTACTTTTTAAGAGACAGAGTTTCTAAACACTTTGTCAGTCTATGGCTTATCTTTTTTATTTATTTTTTATTTTTTTTTTTGTCTTTTTGAGACAGGATCTCACTATGCAGTTCAGACTGGCCTTGAGCTCACTTTTGTAGTCCAGGCTGGTCTTAAACTCACACTGATCCTCCTGCCTCAGCCTCCCAAGTGCTAAGATTATAGGCATGCACCACTACACCTGGCTGACATTTTTAATTTCAGTAAAGTTCACTTTGTCATATTCTTTTTATGATTATATTTTTGATGTCACAATTAAGAAATCTTTGCTTAAAGTCATGAGTGTCACCCTGCTTTTCTCTAAAATTTTGCAGGTTAGGTTTTAGTGTTATATTTGCAAACCATTTTGTGTTAAATTTTATATAAGATATGAAGTAACTTTTATGGTACATGGATGTTCATTTCTTCTAGTCTCATTTGTTGGAAAGATTATTCTTATCCTGTTAGGCTGCTTTTGTCCAAGTCTCAAAAGTTATCGACCACATTGGCATGTATCTAACTCAGTGCTTGCTGCTCTGTTTCCTTAATCTATATGCCTAGTCTTTCACTAATACCTACTGTATTTATTTTTATAGCTTTATATTAATTCTCCAAAGTAGGTCCTTGGAATCCTCCAACTTTGTCCTACATTTTTACTTTGCTTTAGCAGCTTTTCTTCTTCTTCCCTTTTATTTAATTTAATAATAAGCTTACTTATATATACAAAACAGTCTGCTGGGATTTTTTTATTTGGATTGTGTGTAATTTCCGGATTATTTTGGGAAGAACTGGATTGCTAATTTTACTCAGGCCTCCAAACCATGAAGATGATACCTTTATGTAGATATTCTTTGATTTCTTTTACTTATGTTTAATAGTTTCCAACATATGGATGACATTTGTTTGTAAGATTTATATTCAACTATTTCATTTTCTACTATTTCTAGTTGTTTTCAGTTGTTTGTGTATAAGGAAATGTGATTGATTTTTGTATTTTTTCTGTGATCTTGATAGTCTCAATTATTTATTCTTTATAGATTATTTGATATTTTGAGGTGTTGTTCATAGGCAAATATGGACCTGAATGAATACCTAGCTTGCATGCATTCATAAATAAGACCAATAAATTTTGAGCACCATGCTTCTCTGTTTGTTTAGTATTTGTTATACAGGTTTTGCTTTATCATAGTTTTAACCATCCCATAGAAGAGTACTACCACAAGGTATAAAAAGTAAAGACATATGTCTTAGTTACTTTTTACTCGTTGCTGGGACAAATACCTGACACTCAAAATGAAGGAAGGAAAGATTTAACTCACAGTTGCTGGAGGTTTCAGTCCATATTTGGCTGGCCCAAGGCTGAGTGGAACAGGGCAGAGAGCATCCAGTTCATGGCAGTGTAACAGCAACGATCTCAACAGAGGCAACCGACCAACCAGAGAACCAGAGAGCGACAGATACTGTTTGTCTCTGGGTCTCTCTTTATATTACATTCAGGCTCTCTGCCTTAGCTTATCCACCTTAGGCCACACCAATAATCCCAGCCATACTCAGACTGATAACCCCATCAGTACTAAAACACATAATCCCAGTGGATCAAGAGTGAAGTAATCCCAGCAGTACTCAGACCCATAGTCCCATCAGTATTAAAACATATAATCCCAGTGGATCATGACTCAAGTCTCAAACTCTAGAAGTCCCCACCCTATGATTGCATGAAGCTTTGTGGGAACAATGAGACATAACCATAACACCATATTAATATGCTGATCCTTAAAAGGCTCAAGTCAACAACTTCTGACCTTGCCAGTTCTGCTGATAACCCATTACTGTTATGGACTATTGGACTATATTGGGGTATTTTGCTGAATTCATGCACCTACAATATTTGAATGTCAATCAAACACCCATCTCTTGCAAAACAAAACAAAAAAAGGGGGATATAAATGAAGGAGCATTTTATAGTATATATGATATAATATATATATATATATATATATATATATATATATATATATATATATATATGATAGATATGAAGCTACTTTCTCTTAGTTCAACAAGAAGAAAGATTTGTACTAATAATGTTTGGACAAGATATCACGTCTGCATCTTGTACTCTGAATAACTACTATGAAGACAATATTCAATGTATTAACTATTGTAGCTGTCCTACTAACATATAACTGTCTCATTTCTGTTTCTTTCTCATTGAAATTAATTAAAAAAATAAAAAAGAATAAAATACTGCCAACAACTTTTTTTCTGGTCTTCAACACAAAATTATCAGCTCAGAGCTTTCTATATGTAGTTACTATATACATTAATTGAAATTTTGTGGTTCTCAGCTAGCCTGGCATTTCCAATCTTTCTCTGCCTCTCTCTCTGTCTCTGTCTGTCTGTCTGTCTGTCTGTCTGTCTGTCTGTCTCCTATAAGTCATATATATTTGAGTGAATTTGTCACCCTAACACAGGAGAAATCAAAAGTGTGCACAGCCAGTGGGACAGCTCAGGGACTAAATGCCTGCTTAGGCAAGTTCAGGGACTGGGATTCAAGTCCCAGTGCTGCCTGCTGAGTTGTCCCTGCCCCTGGGTACTCTGAGCCAGCCACCAAAACCATGTGTGGTGGTGCACCCCTGTAATCTCACCACTGGTGAGGCTGAAAACAGGAGGATCACTATAAGTCCACGCTGCATGGTGAGACCCTGTACCAAATTATTTTTTTTTAAAGTGTGCAACAAGATATATTGAACTTGGGGGTGGGGATGAGGCTATTGTTTTGATAGCATACATTTCAGGAAATTATTAGCTCTCTTGATTTGAGCTAAAAACCTCAGCTCTTCAGTTTTGGCAATGTTCACCACTGAAAAACTTAAGAGAGAGAGAAGCTCATTACTCTGATCAGTTAAAAGTTAAATGAATTTCTCAGACCGAGGCTGTGGAGACAGCTGCACAATACAGTGTAATTAACATTCATTCCTCAATGGAGACCTATGAAATTGAATTTAAAAGAAGCGTGGGTTTCACATCTCTTCCCCAACTGCTGTCTTATGGGACTAAGTTGTGCAGAAGGAATACTTATGGGAAGCTTCATTTGAAATACAGAAGGGCATAACTCAGCAGATATATACAGGTTGCAAACCTCATGAGTTTGTGGTTTTGACACTTAGGCTGAGTTTAAGAAATGGTTGCAATAGCAGTTCACCAGAAAAATGTTCTAAATATTTTAACATGTCATTAAATGGTTACAGTGTTATCATTCTTCGGTAAGTTGGAGAAATTAACTATTGAATTTAGCAAATTGGAGTCATTGGTCATGTTGACTGAGGCTATTCTGAGAGAACAGAGAGCCTATCTGGAGGAGATTAGGAGGCAATCAGAGGGGAGGCATTAGAGCCAGTAGTGTAAATGTTCTTCTGAAAACTTTCACTGTAAAAGAGAACAAAGAAATGGATAAATACTTGATGTGAGAAGTAGGGTCAATAAAAATATTTTTCTTCTTCCTCTCCTACCTCCCTTCTTGCCTTCTTCCTTGTCTTTCTCCTCTCTCTCCTTCTTTTTTCCTTTCTTTAATAGATGAAACCATACATTTGTATGTTGATGGGAATTTTCCAGTAGATAATTATGCTAGTCATTGTCTGTGAAATTGATAGACACTTATATCAATCCAATAGGTTCAGTAGGGTGAATCTAGGGTATATGTGGAAGAATAAATTTATATAACGTCACAACGTAGTTTAAGAGAAGCTCAGTTTTTTTGGTAAGAAGGTTAGTGGGTGAGTGCATTGGTGATATGGGTCTAGATTTTTTTTTATTGCTTTCAGGTTTTAAATTAAATAGGAATGAAAATGATCAGTTGAGAAAAAGAATCAGGGAAGAGGTATTAGAAATTTGAGGAAAGGCAGTCTGGAATAGATTTTAGGACAACAGAATCAATGGTTTAGGGAGATAGTATATGATTTCTGGAAAATAAGAGTCTGTTTGAAGCTGATGATCATAAATGTAAACTAAGATCAGTTAATGAGATTTTTTTTCTAGCCACATTCACCTTAGATACCAGCATGAAGTAGAAAGAGAATTGGATTTGTGCCCATTTTTTCCAAGGAAGACAACACATCTTAAGGAGGCAAAGGGGCCAAGGTCAAGGAGTACATGCAGGAGTAATATGAGGACAGCCCATGGAACTTAATCTGCTATGGAGGGGAAAGTACTTTAGTTTGTTTTTATATTTGACGGGAGAAAAGTTAAAACAAAATTTCATGATAAGAGGATAGGTGAATAACAATACCTAATGCATTGCATATTATTATCTTTAAAGTAGTTATTCAGAGTACAAGATATGACCATAAGAAATTCTCTGATCAATGTTAGTGCAAACCTTCCTTTTCTATGGTCTAAGAGATGATAACAGGGTAACTAACTTTCACTCTTTTTCCCTAGGAACAAGTATTTTAAAGGGGAGTAGGAAGGTGAAAAAGTAGTTATATCCATGGGCAGGGGTTCTGGAGGGAGACCAAAGAGTGACAAAGTTGTATGATACTTAAAATGGAGGATTTGCATTTGTAGATGACAACAAGTATAGACTGGGGTAGGATTAAGATGATTATGCTAGGGTGCAGGATAAGACCACTGGGAGAAGTAAGCCAATAACGCCAAATCAGTGTGTTGGCAAGAAGATCTGTATGTGTGCTGAAATGGTGAGAATTTAAACAGCAGAAACTAAAATCATGAGGCATGACTGAGAATGCTTATGATTGCAGGCTGCAACAATGAGGGACAGTGAGTGACAAGATATGTGAAATATTTGAAGATGAATATTCTTAGGCTGAAGAGATGGAGAAGTGGTTAGAAATCAGAAGGGGGTTGCCCACTCTATCTCTAGGCTCAGTGCTGTGAAGACTGAGAGTAAAACTAGCAGCTGTTTGAGTTGAGATGGTTACAGGAGAAGTTGTGTCCTAGGTGAAATGCTCAACAAAGAGAGTACGAAGGTGGTGTACTTCCCAGGGAGGGACTCAAGGGAGGGACCAGAGGATCTTTGATGAGGAGGGATGGTGACTTCTTGCAGATGGAGTGGAAGGGTATCTTGTTGAAAAAAAGATGAATATAGGGATAGAGTGGGGGGCATGAGGAGTCTTTGTAAAACAGAGTACAGATTCAGAGGAGCAATCTGGGAGACAATGCTTCCTATAGCAATGACACAGATTAGTTGGGTGATATTATGAGGATTCTCTGAAATGTGGCAAGTGATGTGGGTAGCATGGTACTGTGCACAACAGCCACATACAATACTTTTAGCTAAGTCAGGACTTCAGCACTGCATCTTGCCCTAGTGCATTGCCTTCTGCACATTCCCCCGCTTGGTTGATGTGCAAGTTTAACACACATGGATGAAATTTTATTAATTATGAATAGAGTCACTGAAATAAATAGTGAATATGAAATGCTGGGTAAGAAACTAAGCCTGGTCTTCATTATTTTAGATGAAACTTGAAAACCTTCAATCCATGTTTTAGCTTTCATGCATATAGTTAATTATTTCATTAACCTTTACCATATCAGTAAGCCCATGTTCTGAAGGCATACCAGTGCAAATATTCAGCATTTAAGCTCCTAGGTACACAGATCAAAGTAATGTGGTTCAAATTCAGTACATATGACAGACGACCAGTGTTTCTCACCTCAACTTCTGGATGGAGGGAAGGTGTGGGTTTTACATAACTCCTTGGTCCTAGGTATCCAAGGATTTTCCCTAGAGCCTTATCCCTCAGAGTTTTGACCCTCCCTCTCTGCTCCTGATTGCCTCCTGTCCCCCTAAGTGTATTTGCTTTCTACAAGAGGCCTTCGTTTATTCCAAATACATACATGCATTTTCCAAAAAGTTTTCTGTGTTTTAGTGTTTCAGGATCTGGAAAAGATGATTTTCTTTATGTTGCTGATAAGTTTAGAACTGTTAGTACCAAGCACAATCTGCTTTTTTCCTGAGAAGAGCAGTTGGATGGATAATACTTGTGTTTGAATCTGACCTCTGCCACATGCTGGCTATATGATTTTAAGCACATAGCTTAAACTCTGTGTGCTGTAACTTAATTTGCATCATAGGAATGGCAAGGACATGCATTTTATAGGATTTTTGCAAGGGCAGAATTTAAATAAATAACTCATATGAATTGCTTTACCCAACAAGTGACAAGATGTGAGAAATATTATGATGGTCTTGCAGATTTGCAGAGAACATGAACACAGATAATTGTCTGTTTTGGTGTTTATCTTCCAGTGTCCTTTTTAATGGTACTGACAAATTCCTTCACTCATGGCACACCCTTGTTTTGCCCCATTGAGTCCTCAGATAGAAGATGCAAACAGTGGGACAAAAGTGTATAGCATAGGGTAAGAGGAGAGTTCTAACACTTCCAACTCTGTCCCCAGCCTCTGGACATGGATCTCTGCACTCTCATTCTCTACTAGGCAGCCTTGATGGTGTCTCTGTGTCCGCTTTGGTTTTCCACCTTGTTTTATTTTCTTTAATTGGCAGCTATTGACATTGTGAGGGGCTCAGAGCATATCAACATGACATTTGTGAAATCTCACAAGTAATGAATTGCTCTTCTTGCTGAAATTTTTGTTTTAAAAAAAAAAAAAACCCTTTATGTTGGACTCAGAGGCTTGCCTGAGGACAGAAGCTATCTACTTAAGGAAGCAATTTAGGTATTTTATTATCAACTCCATGTTTTTTGAAGTAGGATCTTGCTGACCTTCAAATCTTATGTAGCCCAGGCTGGCCTTGGACTTGTCATCTTGCCTATGCTTCCCAAGTGGTGGGATTAGGGGTATGTACCACCATGCCTGGCTATAGGAACTCCAATATTATATCTACTTAACTCATCAGGTATTTTTGAGCACCCAGTGTGTACCAGGCCCTAGTTACATGTATCTAAATAAAACACAGCCTTTGCAGTCCTTGAAAGGTACAGAGTCTTGCTAGACAGAATACAAGTAAACAGGCAAAGGGCACAGACAGATAGATGTTAATGCCTTAAGACAGGATTGGCATGATCCCTGAGGTACTGGCCCTGAAGGGGCAGAATATGGACTGAGACCTGAGGATGAATAGAAGCTGGCCAAGCTGAGGCAGTCACAAGAAGAGATAGCAGTAAACAGACATTCCAGAAAAAGGGATCTGCAAGTGCAAAGTTTATATGAGGGAAAACCCTTCATTCATATGTGGATTTTTCTGGATACTGGATGACTTTAACACAGCATGGTCATATACACAGGTTATGCATGCTGTTCAAATTTCTCACAATTAATTAAAGTTGATGTGTTTATGTGTGTGGAGAGGAGCTTATGTATACACTCTGGAAATCCTTATCCAGATTCAACATGCTGCTTAGTTCTCTGTTGTGACAGTCCAAGAAGAGCTTCTTTTCAGCTATCTTCTTTTGCTACTAGAACCACAGTGTATCTGGTCTGCGAGGCAGATCTGATCCTTTGAACTTTGCTCCATTTCCACATCCCATACCTCACATCCACCTAATCTCCCTGAGAGGCTCCCTAATCATCTCTCCTGTACCCTCCTCCATGTACACATACATACACACCACTATGGCAGCCAGGAGTCTGTGTTCTATGACAGAGTGATTGCTCTAAGATTTGGAAAAAAAAATAAGTCAGTTGTTTCCAAAATTTAGCTATGTTAAATTGCACTGCTATAAACATGGATGCACATATATTGCCGTGGTCTGAGATTTTCTGTTCCTCCCCACATCCCCACAGAAGGGAATAGCTGAGTGAGTGGGACCTCTAATCCTAGTGTTTTGAGGAAGCTCCACACTGATTTCCATAATGGTTGTAGCAGTGTGTACTCCCATCAACAAAGGAAAAGGGTTCCATTTTCCCCACAGCCCTTCACCTCCACCTTTGGCATTTGTTATTGATTGACTTCTTGATACTCATTTCTTTTCCAGGGAGATGGAAGCTTAGTGTTGTTTCAATTTTCATTTTCTCCAGTGACAAATGATGTTAATTTTTTTTTCATATTTTTCTTTCTCATTTCTATCCTTTCATCTGAGAAGTGTGCATTTATCTCAGATACCCAATTTTGATTGGGTGTTTGAATTTTGAGGACCTGATTTTTAAAAAATTCTTTATATGTTCTAGATGAAAACTTTTGTCTGATGGACAGTCAGCTAAATTTTTCCCCCTGATTGGCGGTTTTCTTTTTACTTGGTTGGTGATTTCTTTTGATGTGCAAAATCTTCAAAAGGTGAGATCCAGTTGTGGATCTTGCCTAGTTTGATTTTTGCTGATGAACTCTTTACCTATCTCTGTCTTCAAGATTTCTACCTACTTTCCCCTCTAGTAGATTTGGTGTTTCTGTTTCAATTGAGGAATGGATAAAAAAGATGTGGTAGTTTTATACAATGAAATATATAAAGCTATAAAGAAGA
>PVKN010013170.1:0-20139 GCA_004027915.1 Capromys pilorides | reverse complement strand
ATAATTTTTGTTACCATTTAAATTTATTTAAGGATTTCTAATATTTCTTTTTTTGTATAGTAAAATCATAAGGCAATAAATAAACAATCTGAACATCTTTTCATTAAACGTTTCTTTCTTGGAGTAATAACATCATGAACAGCAATCCACATACTCAAAACTAAACATGAATAGTTTTTATTTTTTGATACATTGGGCAATGAGTCTGTTTTCAGTCTGAAAGAGAGGAAGTGCTACTGAAAAAGCTGTCTACTGGGGGCACATGGGAATCATACTCAAAACCAAGAAACTGGTCATTTTCTCATCATAATTCTTTGACAAGAAAATTGCATACAAGCCTCTTTTCACTTACCAGTATTACCGTCTAATAAAAAAAGCTGAGTTTCCCCCATGCATCCGTTTATCACTGTCAAAACAGACTTAAACAGCATGGGCAATGGCTGTGGATCATCAAGACAAGCAGAAGCACACTTGAAAGCACACAATCATGCTCTGTGGCGGGCACTAGGCTAAGTAACGGCAACTCGTGGGAACGTGAGTGATCCTTGGATCTTATATTAATCTTACACTACTTTGCTATTGATTCAAATACAGAATGGAGACTTTACATCTGAGAGTTTAATAGCTAAAAGCACAAACATCATCAAAGTAAAAGCAGAAATATATTTTCTTCTAGAAACTGTGCTGCAGAAAACAAACAGGAAGCAGCAGAGGCAGCCAGCTAGGCTTACTTGTAGTGGAAAGGACTCTTAGGAGTGCTGACTTGCTGTAGCAAGAGGCCAGTAAGCCAGGTGGGTGCCCTCATTCATTCTGCCATGAGTGTGAGGCCACCTTCAGATGCTTCCACAGGGAGGAATCAGACTTGTTCCAGGCTGCCCCTGGGGTTCCTGCAGTAGCTATGTCCTCTATGAATCTGGCACTGGCTTGCTGGCTAGCTGCCACTTCCATACCAGTGGTACCAGTGCATCCATCTCCCTGATACTGCTGGACACTGCCTGAATTGACGGGAATAAAAGGGCTCAAAGGATTTGAGATTAGGTTCTAGGGGAGTCCCACAGGTGATGCTCAATAAAAATGATCACTCCAGAAAAACTATTACCTTAGTTGCCATTTTTATAAAGTATTTTGAACAAGGAAAAAGTCAAGTAAACAAAAGTGCAAAAGTTGGGGAAAAAACTGAACGTTTTCAAAATTAAGATTTAATATTTACTGTTGTATAAATTTCCCCACATTCCATAAATGTAAACTATCAATCACCTATATTTCATAGTAACACTTCCTCTTTTGATGTCTTTTGGTTCCATGAGCAAGACATACATCACCTACCCTGGCTAAGAAAAGTGGAACCTTCAACAACAAAACTCTAACAATTTAATCAACAGGTATTTCATCACCAAAGAAAAACAAATGGTCAACAAGCACGTGAAATCACTAGTTTACACACATGATCGTAAGTTCTTAGAGAAATGCAAATCAAAATCACAACGAGCTATCACTTAAACCAAGTATGAGGGCTACTATTAAAAAAACAACAACACTTTTTGCCACCATCTTGGTTCTGTATTCTCTGCACAAAATGCTTGGTGAAACCACAGAAACTGACTCTGGTAGAGAGCAAGAGCTACCACAGCCCCAGGCTCAGACAGGGTCTGGAAAAGAAACTGACAGTGATGAATCAGTACCAGAGCACGAGGAGCAAGATTCACACAAACAACCACACAGCAAGCCCAACTGGCCGCAGTAGCTGGAATCCATGAAGGACCAGTCAGTAAAGTGAAACAGAGTCAGTGAAAAGAAGGCACAGAAGGCTATGTGTAAACTAAGTGTTTGGCAGGTTACAGGAGTTACTAGAGTCACTACTGGAAGTCTAAGAATATGGTTTTTGTCATCACAAAACCAGATGTCTGTAAAAGCCCAGCTTCAGATACCTACATAACTTTTGAGGAAGCCAAGATTGAGGGTTTATCTCAGCAAGCACAGTTAATACCTGCTGAGAAAATCCAAAGGTCAAGGTGAAGCTGTCTCAAACATTCAAGAAAATACACAGACTGCAATGGTACAAGAGGAGAATGAAGGGAAAGAGGCTGATGAAACAGGAGGGGAAGTTAAGGACATAGAGTTGGTTATGTCACAAGCAAATGTGTCAAGGGCAAAGGCAGTCCGAGCAATGAAGAACAACATTAATGATACTATAAATGCTATTATTGAATACTGTAATTATTGGAAAAGAGGACTTTTTTCAGTTGTTTCAAAAAGGTCACTGCAGCTTGGTTTGAAATTTGTATTGTTTCTATCACTCATAAAGTTATAACTTACTGGGGAAAAAAATGGTGAGATATGAAGAAATTAGCACTTGTGCACTGTTGGTAAAAATGTAAAATAAAGCCATGGAGATAGTTCAGCTATCCTGGTTCGATCCTGGTACTACATTCTGTGCCGGCCTTGCCCCAAGCATACCAAGACAGGGCATGGTGGCATACACCTGTAATCCCAACACTGGGGAGGCTGAAACAAGAGGATCACTATGAGTCCAAGTTGTATAGTGAGATCCTGTATCAAAAACATAAAATAAAAAAAAAGAAAGAAATGTAAAATAGCAGTTACTCTGGAAAATACAGAAGTGCCTTGAAGATTAAACACAGAATAACCAGGTAACCCAGCAAGTCTGCTACAGAGTTTAATCAAAAGAACTGAAAACAGGATCTCAAAGAGACATTTGCACTCCTACGTTCACAGCAACAATATTCAGGACAGTTAGGTACTAAAGCAATCCACATGCCCACCCACAGGTTCATATGTGGTAGAGAGAAGGGTCTGATGCTCCCCAAGTAAGATGTTTTACTCTTTCCTCTGCAGTTGCCCCCAAGTGCTTCACAGCCAGCCACAGAAACATCAGATGCCCTGTCTCAATTACTCTTCTCTTGCTGCTGGGACAAATACCCAACACTCAAAATGAGGGAAGGAAAGGTTTATTTAGCTCACAGTTACTGGAGGTTTCAGTCCAAATTAAGCTGGCTCCAAGGCAGAGTGGCACATGGGAGAGGGCAACCTTCCATGGTGGTGGGCAAGAGCAAGAGCTCAGAGAGCTAGCTGCTCAAGTATGCTAACTTCTCTTCCTACCTTATATTGAAATGCAAATCACCTGCCCCATGGGAGAGGCAGCATCCACTTCCACAATAATCAATTACAAATTCCAGAAGCAGCCTCAAGAGTGCAGGAGACTTTAGGGGGATACCTATACACAAACTATAATATGTCCCAAGGCCACTTTGGGAGACATGCCAATCATGGTTCCATTCCAGGTGACCCTGCACACAACCCTTTCTGCAGCCAAACTCAATCAGGTCCACAAAGACATCTTTCTGTACTTTCTGCACTCTAAACAGACAAAGTCTGATATTAAGCCCACATAAGCCTACCCTCTTCTTCTACATGAATGTCCTCACTGTCCCATTACTGGGTCAGTCCATGCAATATACTCCTCAGGTGCACCATAAGTCCTAACAAAGCCTCTTCCAGATAGCATTTTTTGCCTATTCCTTATGTCTATCTCAGCACATGCTGAGCTGGGAAACTAAAAGCTGGTGACACCAAAAGCCACTGGTGCTAAATGTGAGCAGTAGCCAGGACTGGTAATATTGAAGGCAGCTGGCAGCAGAGAACGGCAGAGGGCAATAGATTATTCCTGGAAGCCACCCGTTTCAGTCACGAGAATTAGTCCTGAGGGCTGCTAATATCTGCTGGCTCCAGCTGCCAGGACAGTGGTAGAGGGCTGCTGACTCTTAAGAGTTAGATAGCTGCTGGCTTTCAGAGCTCACGGATACTCCCACTTTGTCTATCAAAACTGAGCGAATGAACTTTTAGTCAACTTGTAACAAATGGACAGACAAAATGTAAATCCAAGCTGGAGTCCTATTTAGCCTTAAAAAATAAGAAAATAAATAGACACACATTACAACAATAGTTGTATCCCTGAGAACATTGTGCTAAGTCAGATAAGCCTGTCCAAAAGGGTATAGTATTCTGTTTGACTTGTGTAAGAGGCTCAGAGTAGTCAAATCACAGAGAGAAGCAGAATGCAGTATAGCAGGGACTGAGGAAAAGGCATGGAGACAGTATTAATAGGAGTAGTTTCAGCTTGAGAAAATAAAGAGCTGTAGAGATGGATGGTGGTGATGGGTGCACACAGTATGAATGTGTATAATGCCACTGAACTGTGCCTCTAAACATGGTTAAGAGGGTAAACTCTAGATGACAGGTGTTTTACATGGGGGGAGGGGGGTTGGGGGGAGGGGTGCACATGCTCATCCTACCTTATTTGGTCTGGCTTGTCCAGAGGGTATGAAGGACCCAGAAAAACGAGGAAGTGCTAATCAAGGGGATCTCATATAATCTGACAAATTAAAAACATAGCAAAACAGACTTGCAAGAACCACATGACATCTATAAATGTACATGTGACTCCCTTATAAAGGCAAAAATTTAACTCTGTATATTCAAGGTGAGCTACCCACCCCATACTCTGTCAATTACCCTTTTTTCCTCAGGAAACTGCCCAAATAGCAACAAAACTTCAGTTTCTCTAATAAATCCACAGTAGGTACACAATTTAATATCTAAGCAAGAACAGAAAGAGTACAGAGAAGAATGAACAAAACACTCCAAATAGTACTTATAGCTAAGCATTGTTCTTATAGTTCAATTTCAGATGTTGGATGGAGTGTTATCATTTCCTAAAATTATAATCCTCATTATAGTGACCTATGAAAAAATGCATCATCTTAGATGATATCCTCTGGGCAAGCTGAGTTTAAAGCATTCACTCCAGACCACTCTGAGACCTTAAGAATAGCCTATACAGTGATGTGTTGCTATGGGCCACTGTCTCCAAGCTGTTTCACCATTTCAGAACAAAACATGCAGGGAACCCCCTATTTTATGAAATGGACAACTGAGGACGGCTATTGTTCACAGTACTAGCACATGCCACAAAAATTTTGTTGCTAAGTAAACAATAATAAAATTTGTGAATGATTTAAGTTTTAATAATTATAAAAGTATATACTGAATATAATAAAAATAAACAAGTATAAAGTTAAAAGTCTCTCTTGCCAACTCCACTTCTAAATTAGCTAGACTTTTACCATTTCTATTTTTATTTGATCTAACTGCTAATTTTATAATTCCAAAAATACGTCAATTCCTTTATTCCTTAAACTGTCTACAAAAGGAATTAAATAGGCCATTCTGCTCTCTGGTCTGGGCTGGCAGGTCATCCTAAAACAGCCACCAGCTATTGCCAGTCTCACCATACTCCCTGCTCTCAAGTCCCACACAGGATAGTTTCACATGTCCTGACTATACTCAGTCCTGCTCCAGGGAGCAGGGGGACACACCCCTGTACTATGTACCTTGCACCTAGACTCTGGATACTTCTGCCCATGCATCTCAGCAAATGCTGAGCCTGGCAGATATTTGTTTCTTCTCAGAACTGGAGACAATGAGTTTCAGATTAAGGTTCAAGGCTCATTCCTCCCAAAGTTTGTGTTGGTCTTTCAGAGGCGGCCTTCTCCCATCCTCTTGGGTGGCTTTCCTCTCTGCCCTCACCCATCTCTTCCTCTCCTATAAGGATGCCATCCTAATAGATCAGGGTCTACCCTTTCAACTCACAGTTTTAACCACCTCTTAAAAGGCCTCATCTCCAAATAGTGGAGGACAAGGATTCACCATATGAGGAACCAAATGCAACCTGCAACACAGTATTTAAGATAAACACATTTTTTTTATCATTCCTAGGGTTTTACATGGCACAGGAAACTAAAACATAGTCTACCCGGCTTCTTGAAGTCAGAATTCTGTAAATGGAATAAAACCAGTTACACTCGTTACTACAGCAGGTTAAATATGTCTCCTTAAAGTCTGTCTTTAGTTAACTGAATATGATCCTATTAAAAAAAAAAGATTGCAACTTATAGGGGGACCTAGAAGACAGCCCACCCCGGACTCCCATGGTCTCAAAATACGAGAGAGCTCCAGAAAGGAGAGATGCTCTGCATGGAGAGAGGGGAGGCATGGCAGGGACAGTGTCTGCATACACCAGTAGACAGGCCAAAGGAGGCTTGAGACTAAAGATCCCTCAGACTCGAGGAGGGAATAAACCCCATGGACCCTGACTTTGTAGTTCTGGCCTCTAGAGCTTGGAAGGTTTAAGTTTCTGATGAGCTAAGCAACTGGGTTTGATATAAATACATACATGAGGAAAAGGGTGTTGCTTCCTACAAAAGAATTCCAGAGGAAAAGGAATAGTAGAAACTGCCATGAAAATCACAGCATGACTATTATAGGCCAGATCCAGGGATGGGAAATAAACTCAGTCAGACAAGGGTCAGGGAGAAACACAGTAGCTCCACATTTCCTCAACGTACGCTTGTAGGGTAGAGTCAGTGGCAAAGCCCGCTACTCACACCTGTGCAATCATCACACTGGGAGCAGGTGGTACACCACATGAGGTATTTGGGATACCAGAAAATTTTAAAGCCTTTCCACTGACATCCCTGAAATAAGATATGAGAATTTTAAATGCAAATATGTATTTTATCTTAGACAATTCACATAAACGCACAGCTTTCATTTAGACTTTAGTTCTTTATGCACAGCCCTAGCTACCTGAATTGCAAAAGGGATGCTCTAATATCTGATCCTGGCAGATGATGTCTAAGAACAGTACAAAATAAACAATTTAACACACACACACACACACACACACACACACACACTCCAGGCCTCTGCTTTTAAAAAATAAATTAGTCAACCATCAAAACCAAACTAATTATGACAGTCTTTGATCCTTCCCAGACTTCACCACCCTGAATGAGCTTCTGAATTCATCCAAGTTCAGAATCCCAAGTTCCTATTTACTCAAGAGGCAATGCAGGGGTGCAAGAGCTCAAAGATGAGTTAGGAAAGGTCCTGTTTGGTGGGAATATTGTATTTACACAATCGAAACCTGTTAAATGCAATGCCAGAAATATTGAGATACTCAGAGAACCAATAAAGAAAGCACAGAAATGTGGATTCACATGTAGTTGAGTCAGGACTTTGAAAGTCCTGCAGATAATCTAAACTGAACTTCAGAGGTACACACCAGTTAGACCACAACAGTGAGAATACTTTCTAGAGAGAAAAGCTGGTGTATACAAAAAGGGAACCTATTTATAGATGAAAGAGAGCCTAGGCCCACTCAGGTTAGGGTCAAACAAATATAGGAAACTAGAACTCCAGCTACACTTCCTCTAGGTGACTTGGAACACCTCAGTCTTCATCATCACAACTCAACATATCAAAAGCGAAACTCATTTCACTAGCAGCTCAAATAGAAGTCTAAAATTTACACCTGTTATACCAGTAAGAAGGTGTGCTAGCCACCTGTTTCAGGCCTGTCTGTGGAAGTCCAGAAGGAGGATGGGCGAGTGGAAATGAGGGTAGGGTAGAACTGAGACACAACTCATCCAAAGCAAGGTGGACCTGGAAGCTGGGTGGTATCATAAGCTAATCCCAACACACAATTTACATACAGATGGAATCAATGTAACAAAACACTTTTAGACAAAGAGCCTAAAAATGCATTTAAGGGCTAGACAAATAGCTCAGCGGATTAAAGCACTTGCAAGTAGGCACAGGGTCTGGGGTTCAATCCCCAGGCATGCTGTGCAGGCCTCGCCCCTGGGGAGCTCTGAGATGAGAATGGGCGTGTTGGTGCACGTCTATAATTCCAGCTCTCGGGAGGCTATCAACAGGCACATCATTATGAGTTCGATCTAGTAGTGAGACCCTGGACACCCTGCAGACCCTTCCCTATTAAAAAAAAATGCATTTAAAATTATAGATAATATAACTAGGAAACCTTAACTAGAATACTGATCCCCTTCTTGCAAGACACACACTGCAACCATGCTAGTATTTTATAAATAAGCTTTTCCCAGTTAATTTTTTGTTAAATGGGAACTGACAGTATAAATATAATTTCTTTAAAAAAGATTCCTTCAAGACTATTACTAATAAACAAAGAAATAAAATTGATGCTTTCCTGTTACCAAACTGTCAAATACCAAAATGAATTTTAATGACAAAGACAAGGATGTGCACACTACCTTGACATCTGTGTACAGTGGACCAATGGGTTAGACTGGCCTCGCATATTCTAGGTTTAACTTATGAACAAAGTCTTGAGTTATGACCCAAATGCCACCTGCTTGTGCAATTGTAAACAAAGACTCATGATGCCAGGAAAGCATATGTGAGAGTACGTAAAATCAGTCTGATATGGATATGATTTTGGTCAGCTCTTCATATAACTGCTATGATTACTGCTATTAAAATAGTCCCCCCCAAAAAAGCTAGAAAAGATGGTAATGAGGAAGACAATCACAGTTAAAAAAGAATGTGAAGAAATATGAGAATAGCATTTGCATGATTGATCTCGTTAACATGTGCAGCATGTTGAAATCCATCTCAATCTTACAGAGAAAAGATTTATATAAGAAAGGTGTTACTTAAATTAGTAGGTCATGATCAACAGTGTTAGACAAGGTAGAAAGGCTATGCTAGTGTAGATAAGTGTAAGGCAGATGGTACATCATAGTCTGAGTCTAAAATTTGTGAAAAAGCTAGGGCTATAAATGCAAATCTCAAAAAGAATAATTTATCAATGAATGGCAAGGGGAAACATTTCATGTTAGGGGTGGTTTCACAATTTTAAAGTGAGAACTGGGGTTCTCTGTATAATTAGGCATGGTGAAGCAATCAGTAGTGATAAAAGGGCTGCTGAAAATTATGTATACCACTTCAAAATTACACACAGAAATGGTTTTTGCTCTCATAAAGTTTTCAACTTAAAAAATTTTTTTTCAACTGTGGGCTGGCAAGATAACTCAGTGGTTAGAGTTCAAGCCCCAGTACCACAAGCTGCGCTGGCCCTACACCCAGGCGCACTGAGCTGGCCACCGATTACACGTGTAATCCCATTGCTGGGGAGGCTGAAAACAGGAGGATCACTAAGATTTCAAGCTGTGTAGTGAGACCTTGTACCAAATACATATAAGAAAAACATTAAAAAATTTTCAACTGTGACAAAACTGGCCTTTTCTGGAAGAAAAGGGAAGAGAAAAACTGCCATTGTGAGTAGTGGTCTCACAGATAAAGCCTCTCTTGGCTTATCACTGATACCCCCAGAGTGTTCTGAAAAAAAAGTCACAAAGAATAGGTTAGGGGTCATGTAAAAATTTAATGTAAAAGCCTGGGTAACTAGAGTACTTTTTCTTGAATGAAGCAGGGAGGCTTTTTGCCCTACTGTTAACAAATATCTAGAGGACAAAGGTTTACCACTTAAGGCTCTCCTCATCATGGACAATGCTCCTGCTACCAGCAGGTTATAGCTAACTTTAAGAAACTATACACTAAGGAACTGTTTCTGAAGTGCTTCCACATACAGATTTACCTTAAAGAATTTGGGAAGGAACATTCCCACATCCTTTCCTGTGTGTGGTTTCCTGAGAGATCCAGGGCCAATATCTCTGTAAAGAAACTGAGATATATTGGAAGAGAGTATGGCCTAACTTATACAAAAGAGGGGTCAACGAGATGGCTCAGTGGTCTAAAGTGCCTGCTTAGGCAAGCTTAGGCCACTGCAGGGACCGCGGTCCGATCCCTGGTACCACATGTTGCACTAGCCTCACCCCTAGAGCAGGCTGAGCCGGCCATAATATAAATAAATAAACAAAGAAACAAACATACATATACAGGAGAGACATTGAAGGCTGTGTAGAAGAGCTTGAGGCTTCAGCTAACTCTGGTTGATGATGCTGCCACTATAGCAGTCCTTAGGCTTACAGGTAAATAGTGATGACGCTGAGGAACTGGTAAATGACCATTCAAAGGAACTTCAGCAACTCTGGCTGAGCAACAGAGAATGGCAGCTGAGCTTTTTGAAGAGGAGGGAGATTATTAATAATCAGTGCAGCAAAGTTCTTCTGAAATAAAGGAAATCCTAAAAAACGTACAGAGCTACAAACATTTGCAGAGAAGACCCACCCAGACAGAGAAAAGGCAATCATTTTATTCACTTGTTTAATGACAACGTCACACTAAAAGAACAGTGTTAAAGAATAAACAGAAACAAACCTTAAACAAGCTTTTAGTACTGGGCATGCTGGCATTCAACTGTCATCTCAGCACTTGGGAGGCTGAGGCAGGAGGACTGGTGTGAGTTCCAGACTAGCCTGGACTACGAAGGTGAGCTCAAGGCCAGCCTGAACTGCACAGTGAGATCCTGTCTCAAAAAGACCAAAAACAAGCTTTTAGTTTGAAAAGGCTGAGCCTTAGTGAGGCAGAAGTAGATCACTGTGAGCTACACTTTCCTAGGGAAAGAAAGCATACAGAGAGCCAGACTCCTGATGTTCTTCTGGAAGAGGGCTCTCTTTCCAGACATAACCACTTTCCATTTCATTTTCCCTTCCTGCAAGACAAAGATGTCACCTTGAATGAGTTCAGTTTCAACTGCTGTTTCTGGTAAACTAGTGCATGATAAATACAGCCAGGAAAATTAATGGTGTTTCTGGTAAATTATGCACATCACACAATCCTTTTTTATTATGAAAAGGTTAGTTAAGGGGTGCTTTGAGTTCAGAAGCACTCAAATTATGGCTATTTCTGTTATTTCTTATGGGAAAAATAATCTTGACTTATAACCAACTTGAGTCACTACTAACCCTTATGAATGAATTGAGTTTGTAAGTCAAGCAGTCACTGTATTTTAGGAAAAACAGCAAATGGCAAGGGTGGAGATGGGGGTCTAATCAGTCCTTAAGTGAAGGAAAAAAACCTCAGCGCAGCTGCTGCTACAGTCACAGCCTTGGTGCACCCCTGGGTGCAGGGATGCACTCCAACCTCTGCTCCCTTCTACAACTTTCTCTCATGCAGTGTGGAACCTGCTCTAATGTACAGTAAATTTTACAGGAAGCAGAGGTCATGGGAATTTTTGTATGCAACCTGAAACATAAGTTGGTATAATATTTTGGAAGGTAATGTGACCAGAACTTTAAATATAAAATTTTACCATGAGCATGCATAAAAATGTTAAGGAATACACCTGCTATTAAAACTACCTCAACAGTGTAGTAATGGAAGGGATATTTTGGTGGAGGATGATAATTAGAACGTTCCTTGCATGTGTTTGGATTCTTTGCTTATTTTCTGAAAGGCATACATTATTTCTGCAATTAACTTTAAAATAAAATTTGATTTTTGGAATTAAAAAATAAGGCAGACACATAGATCATTAATGCTAGTGTAAGAATAAATGGAGGTGGGAACATAGCTCACTGGTGCAGCACCTGCCTAATAGGCGCTGAGGCCCTGAGTTTGGTTTCTGGTAGCAAAAGAAAAGAGAATGGACAGGTAGATAGCTCACTGGATTAAGTGCCTGCCTGGCCAGTATAAGGACCTGAGTTCGATTCCTGCCATCACATAAAAAAAAGAAAAGAAAAAAAATCAATGAAAAAGAAATAACCAAAATGTTATGAGTGGAAGCTTAGGTAAAAAGGCTCTGCCTGGCTGCCTACCTACCCTCCAGAGTACAAGCTCCATCAGACATAGGTTCTTGTCTGTTCTATATCCACATCCTGGCCCTGACAGCATAGAGTAAAAGCTTAACTGACACTGTAGAATGAACAAGCATAGCATCATGTGGAACAATGAAACTAGAGACATGTCCAGGTATGGTTACTGCAAATACTTCATCTAGTCGGGCTGTGATAGGACCTGTTTTGTTTCTGGCCCATGAGCAGAGAACTCCGCTCTCTTCCTTTCATTCTCACAGTAAAGACCCACCGGTTCTATCCTAAGATAGGTCTTGAGGAAGAGAACACCACATTCATTGGTCACTGTGAAGTTTTTAATAAAACACAGAATATCTCATGTACCTGGGAAAAATTAAGGAAGATCCTGGACACTTAACAGAAGAGAAAATTTTAAATCCATTGAATTCTAAGAATAAGCCTGATGACATCAGATTTCCTGGTAAAGTGTGTAGGACACAAAAACCTAAAGAAAGTAGAAGAGGCAGCATCAATGCCCATAAAGAGGTTACTACTTGATCCACAGAGCACAGAAGATGGTCAAAAAGTGTCCAAGTTATCTGTCCACTGAATGACATAATGAGGTTCTGTGTGAACAGGGTAGGCAATGAGTGAGTCAGCAGGACCCCAGCATGAGATAGTGGAATTTTTCTGTTGCTTCTTATGGCTTATAGCTATAAGCTCCCCAAAGGCTCCTACACACACAGGGGAGCTTTTTGAGGGTGACTGCATCGTGGGTATATAACATTGCATTATGGATATGACTGGCTTAGCATAGTTGTGATGGGGTTATTGAAGAGGGAAGTTCCTTCCTGGGTGTGAGTGGCACTAGCCAATAGGCTTGTAGCCTGGGTAGAATATAAAGGGAAGGAAAGCAAGGTCACTACCTCCTGCTTGCCTGCCTGCCCTGCCCATGACTGTTTATCTTCTACTATTCCCTTCTGCCATGGCACCTTGCCTTATAGCCAGCCAACTATAGACTGAAATCTACAAACTGTGAGCTTTCCTCTTTTAACTCATGGGTGTCAGATATTCTGTCCCAGCAGCAAGAAAAGAGTCTAAGGCAGGGGCCATAGCTAAGCAGCACAGCACTCGCCTGCCAAGCACAAGATCCTGAGTTTGATTTCTCATTATTAAAAAAAAAAAAAAAAAAGAGGTGGAGGAGGAGGAGGAAGAGGCAGGGGAGAAGGCAGAGGCAGAAGAGGAGAAAGAGACTAAGGTTCTGCTCATGTGATGATTGATGTAGGACGGGAACCGATTAAATCATATAATAAAAAGACTGGAATGGAAATAGGATACTGAAAACAGTACCTCTGAAACAACAATCATGGACTAGTAGCTGATAAAAAGAGACACAACAAAGATTTTCATAGAGTAGAAAAATCAGACCAGCAGATGAGGTGGTTGTCAGGAAACCTGGACCAAGGGGACTGTAAGGCTGGCATGCCTGAACTCATGGTTTCAAATGTTGGGGTCACTGAGGAGCAGCCAAAACAGCCAAGAGAAGACAATGACATCCTAGAAACAAAAAGGTCAGCACCAAGGTCAGCAAACACGCATTCATAGGTAGAATTCATAGGTAGAACCACCAGGCAGTGGCAGGGTTAGGGTAGAAAAAAAGAACATGGGGCTGGCAAGATGGCCCAGTGGTCTAAAGTGCTTGCTTAGGAAAGCTTAGGCAACCACACGGACTGTGGTTCGATCCCCAGCACCACATGCTGCGCCAGCCCCACCTCCAGGGCAGGCTGAGCCAGCCATAATATTAAAAAAAAAAAAAAGAACATAATTTTTTGCAAATCCTGAGATCTGGGTAAGTGACCATGCCACTGGTTATCTACACAGATCAGGGGCTAGAAAACCTTGGGCAGCTTCTTATATCCTCTGGGAGGCATGATTTGCTGTTTATTTACAATGAGCACATATTAATTTGTAATTAATAGCAAATATAAATCTGGGGAAGATAACAGTGAAATAAAGTAGAGATAGGAGTTCACAATCCAAAAGAAATCATTATTTAAAAAGCAATAAATAACATGCTTGCCTAATACATGCAGTAAAAAACTCTAAGTTCAATCCCACCATAGAGGAAGAAAGAAATGAAAGAAGGGAGAAAGGAGAGAGGGAGAGAGGGAAGAAAGGAGGGAGGGAGACAGGCAGATAGGCAGGCAGGCAGAAACACTAGAAGCAGTATTTTCTGAGTGTCACATTGAAACAAACTATTTGCATCACTTAATTATACTTTGTGGTCACACCTACACACAAAAAAATATATATGGAAGGTCAACTAGGTCTTACTGAAAGCTACAAGACTCCACAGAACCTACAGGGAGACACATTTGATAGGTTTCATCAACTCATCAGATACAGGACGACCTGTGAAGTCTAACCCCTCAGGGCTAAGACAGACCATGTCTACATTTTCAGATAGGAATCAACAGCACAGCTTCCTCAGTCTTTGTCTTTGGAGGGATCCACAATTCAAATATGTATTTTTATAAAACACAGTTAATTCTGGAAGGGCCCTAAATTTATGGCAATTTCCATGGTTATATCCAAAGAGAGCCAAGTACACAAAATAATCCTTACAGAGAGTATTTAACAAGATTTAAACAAAAAACAAACTTGTGGTAAAAAGATGTTATTGAACTAATGTGGAGAAAAATGCCCAGGATCTTGAATGACACACATGGCTAAGCATAGGCCTCCCAAGGTAGGCCAGTGACCTCTACTTATTGTCTCAGCTATGCCTGCTACCTCGCAGAAAAGGGAGGTATCAAATAGATAAGAGTCTACAAGGTCTGCTTCATGGCTCTCAAGATAAACTATTCCACCTAAACGGTGAGTGACACATGGCTATACTCCCAGCATCTGGGAGGGTGAGGTAGAAGGATCATAGGTTCAAGGCCAGTTTTGACTACATAGCAAGTATACTGCCCTTTGTCCTTGGAGTGCTCCTTCCTGTTTATACAGTGTGCTGGCCTCTTACTTGCCCTGAACCTTTGCATGCACACTCTGATAAGTGCTAGCCATTTCCACTGGATCTAGGCTGGCTGTCCCCTCCTCCCTTGTATACATCCAAATCTAATGAATAAGAAGGGTTAGAGGGGTACGAAGCGAACTTTGTGTGTCATGCTACCTTCTATAGAAAGACATTTCTGCATTTCTGTAAATTCCAACAAGTAATACCTCCTCAATGAAGAATTAATTATTCAGAAGAGAGTTTAATATCTTCTGAAGCATCACTGGCTTTGGCAGTATCACGACGCTGAATGAATTTGTAGCTGGATGAATTGGATAATTTCACATTTATTTTGTCTGAACTTTTAATTCGAAAATGAAGTGAATCTAAACAATTTTTTATGTTTTCATCCATATTTATAAAAAAGTACATTAACACAGAATCTCGGTCATCTACGCTATTTTTGTTTTTTTGTTTAACTATGGTCATTGCTCTAAATTCCACTCCAAATAAAAGAACTGGAAATGCTGCTTCTCAAAGACTTGTGGAGCAAGATAGGGCTATTTTATTGAGTCATTTAAAATGGTAGTTATAAGTCTGACATATAATTCAATGGCAGAGTGCTTGCCTATTTGGGGTTTAATTCCCAGTAGCAGAAAGTAGGAATTGTGGTTACACGTGGTTTTATTTATTTTGTCAATGCTATGTTCAGAGTTAAGCAATTCGTTTTCCTGGGAAGGAAGCACTGGACACTCACTACAGTCTTGGGTGCCCCACAGTCCTCCCCACAGATTCTGATTACCACCTAGACAACTGAAAACTGTGTAACATTAATTCAATACCAACAATGTGACCAACCAAAAACAAACTTTATACCATTAATGTTAAATAAAATTCATAAAGGCAGGAAAAAAAAGCCAAAATATTCTTAATAAATACTATGTTATTTTCACTATAACCGAACTATAATTTCTGCTTTCAATACCGCAAAAACTAGTCTCTGGTCTAAAGCTGCTAAAATTCTTTCAGAAAAACAGGTGGTCTAGCATATGCATTTCCACAAACCCAAATGTCAAATAAAAGCATTCAGTAAAATCCATGACTAGACCCATGATACTCCAAAGGATGAGGGCTCAAGACTGTCCTAAGCCTCTACTTTCTCAGTTACCACTGAGCATGGATTGCTGATGACTGTGCCACTGCCATCTGCCTTGCTTCTGTGTTCATGCAATCTTAGATTTTTATCTAGTCACATGGCCACACACAAGACAGACCACTACACTAACTTCCTGGGAGCTCATGTTTCAGCCAATGCAATGAAGGCAGACTTGTGTATAATTTTTGGGTCATCTTGTCCTATCTATGTCCCCCGCTGAAATGTAGACATTGTGGGTGACGCATCCTCTCAGAACTTGCAGACGAATCTGCACTCTCAGGATGTCAGAGAAACATGACAGAATGTCACTCAGACCTTGATAATGTTACCAAGCAATATCACTACATTGATTTACACTTTGTTTTTTTGTCTTGCGTAAGTCTATTACTATGTCCCTGACATATTCTGAGAAAACTGTATATTTTAATTTCCTCAGGTTCCTCTGCTACACTGTGGGAGTAAACATAATTCCTAGCTTCTACATTATTGTGAACATCATGTGTTTTCAATAAGAAAGACCATACAGAATATTAGGCAATTCAACAGGTTCCTTCTTTAGCAAAATAACTCACTTCACACATTCTGACAGGCGATTTTAAAACTACAAGTTATGGAGCTCTGCAGAGTCATGAAAAAGAGGTAGGCCATAAATGTCATTCTGGCATTTTCTGCTGGCTGTGACTTACAGGTCATGAGTGATGGTACACTGGCTATTCTCACTTTCAAGCTCCTGACTACAGGAATCACATCTTTTCCAGCCATCTTCAGTTTTAATCCAACTCCACCCAGGAGATCTCCAGTCCTGACCCAGAAATGGCATGGTTCTCCTGCAAAAAAGGTAATTTACAAAAAAAAAGGAAAGAAAGAAATTTTCCTTTTACTAAGAGTATTTGTTCATTGACTGAAAAGAATTTCCCACTTAACATTTTTATACCTGTCCATTATTAACATTGGCTAGCCAATGGTGGTGAGACAGTGCTGATGACACAGTACTTTGGTCATGTCAAAGTGATAAAATTGGGTGAGTACTCAATACTACATGTCAGGACAGTTTACCAGAGCTGACATCTAAGCTTTTGCCTAAAGAGCAAGCAAGAGTCACAGAATCATTTCAAGGAGTACATCTGCTGCCACCAGTTCTGGACAATATATCTGGAAATGCACTCACATTCACAACCAAAAAGTAGGCTACCTGTGGTGGAGCTCACCAAGAGGAAGTAGCCATGGCCAGAACTGAGAAGACATGATGACAAGATAAGACAGAGGAGTCAGGCTCTATTCTGAGATCAATGTGGGGGCCAAGTCTTACCAGTTAAGTGATTTGATCAGATCTCAGCTTTCCAAGCAACTCTGATTTGCACCAAGGACAGAGGAGCTGGGGACAGGGACTGGAGGCTACAAAGCGGTGGCCTTCATGGGCAGTGAAGGACTAAATCGACACTGGCAGGTGGAGCAGACAGCACTCCGGGATAGGCCTTGCAGGAAGAAGTCATAGAAGACACCCAGATTTTTACTACCGAAAGTATCGTAGGCTTATGGAAGGTGAGATGGATAGGAGATGTTGATTTTTGTTTTAGACATGTTATTGTTTGATATACTCAAATCAGGTTATGAAAATTATGACTTATAAATATGATGCAAAAAAGTGGGCATGGTGACATGCAACTGCAATCCCAGCTATTTAGGAGGCTGAGGCAAGAAGGTCTTAAATTCAAGGCCTGTCTGGAAAACTTAGGGATACACTGTCAAAAATAAAATAGTAAAAAAATAAATAAAGTAAGAAGGGGCTAGGGATATAGCTCAGTAGTAAGAGTGCTTGCTTTACATGCATAAGGCACTAAGTACAATCTCTAGTAATGAAATAAAGAGAAACAAAAAAGATGCAATAGATATCATAGCCTCATGAAACTTATTTGCAAGAATGAGACCTTTCATACTAGCCCTTCCCACTGACTGAATTTCCTTCCTCTTGGTCAGTGGTTTTCAAATGGATTGACATCATTGCCCGAAAAATTTTAAGTTTATGAGTGTATAGCTCTCAGATAAAATTAAAACTCAGTTATTTGGGAGGGAGATCTAGCACTACAGACTCAAATACACCCTCTCCATAAAGCCTTCCCTAATTACCCTGTGCAAATGCTCCTTTCTGCTTCCCGGACCCTGACCCATCAATCTATGCTGTTTTCTACTGTCTACATCCAACAAGGGTCATCTGGAATAATTTCTTTTTACCTCCAAGAGAATACATCTTGTCTAGCTCTGTACCCCAGTTACTTTGAATGAAGCCCTGAATCAATCTATTTACTAAATGAGTGAATGCATATACCCTATGGCTCCGAAAACAAGCTAGTGAATACAGGAAAAACATCAGCATTCAGAACATTCAAAGGAATAAAAATCTCAAGAGAATGTAGTAGACCAGCGAAAGATCCTCCTACAAAAAAAACAACAGGTCGGGGTGAAATAGGTGAAGATAAGCTAAGAAGAGTGAAAAGGCCAGAATTTATATGACAAATTTTAAAAAAATAAGAACAGACTGGGGCCAGCCAAATAGCTCAGCAGATTAAAGTGCTTCAAGCAGGTGCAGGGGCCAGGGGTTCAATCCCCATGTCTGCGTGCTGGCCTTGCCCCTGGTGCACGCTGACACTGCAACTGAGACTGGGTGCCTAAAAGCCCAGCTCTTGGGAGGCTGTAAATAGGCAGATCACTACAATTCTGATCTAACAGTGAGACCCAGAACACCCTGTAGACTCTTCCCTAAAAATATATAAAAAAAGAAAAGAAAGAACAGAGTGGCAGATGGAGAACTCTTGGGAGGTCAGCAGGGATTGGTTCGTTAAGATGACCAAATACAGGTCATAGAAATTTTGAGATCAAAGGTGTTTGAATTTTATTCTCCGAATAAAAGTTTTTCAGTAATGTGTTAGTGTTGTTTAGAAAATGGTCATCCTACAGGGCCCATACAACAGATCAAAAGAGAAGTTAAGAAAAAAAATCTCTATATAATACACCCTTACTACTCATCCTTCACAAACTGCATTCCTGACTAACAAATTATTTGATTTTGATGACAAGGCCAGGAATACAGCTTGTGGCACAGTAGCTTTCTGGCAAATATGAGGTCATGAATTTGATTCCCAGTACTGAAAATGAATAAACAAACACTGATGATACACTAATATTGTAGTCAACCTACACAGACATAATAACCACATCCTATTTAGCATACTTATCTCCTGGCTTCAAAAATCAATCTTAATAACATTATGCCAGTATGACATAATGAACTTGAGACCTTCACGCCTCGACCTTCCAAGTAACTGGGATTACAGTCACATGTCATCATGCTCATTTTCTTGCATATTTATAAGTCATAATTTTCATAACTGAACTTTAGCATATCAAATAAAGAGCTAGTACGGCATTTTTAATAATATAAACAATTTTTGCAACCTTACACATACAGTAATTGATTTTGGTTCTAATTAACCTCATAGAAAATAAATATAATTCAGTATGAATTTTTGGTCTAAGTGTTTGATTTTCTTTTTAAGGATTGGCAGAAGTGTAATGTCAACAATGGATCATGGCAATAGAGCAAGCCTATGCCCCAGATGTTTCTGTTCCTCTGTAGAGTTGCATACTTCAGATTTGTCATAGTGTGCTCTTTAAGTCACTGTTACATTTTACATTATAATCTGTATTGTTCATGAACTAAGGGACAGACTCTAGAAGCAGATTTATGTAAAGACAACCATAGAGTTGAAGATGTAATTTAGTGGTAGAGTGCTGACCTAACACGTGTGAGATCTGGTTCAATTAAAAAAAAAAGAAAGTTGTAATTTCCTTTCAAGGTTTTTAAAAATATGTATGATTTTTTTTTTAAATTTTAGCTTATTAGCATAGACTTGTAACACATAATATTTACATTTCTTGTGTTCGATTGGTAGATGGGCATAACACATTCTAATTCCTTTTTTACATCCTCATCCCTTCATTCCCAAAAGGAAATGATAACCTTTTATGTTACCAAGTAATGAGTGCTCTAAATATAAAACCACATAAACAAGACAGAAATCAAAACTCTAATACATTTTAAAAAGCTACATGTGTAATTGTTTTTCAGATGAAAAACAGAATAGAATAACCAGTGCTTAATAGATGTTATTGTTATTATTATTTTTGGAACCAGCAATCAAACTCAGGACCTCTTGCTTGCCAATGAGTTGCCTTGTCACTTGATATCTCTCTGACCCTCTTCAGGGGCAGGGGAAATAGCTCAGTGGCATAAGTGCCTGCATGGCAAGTACAAGGTCCTGAGTTTGATCCCTGGTACAAAAAAAAAAAAAAAAAAGAAAATCATCATCAGAAACAATAAATGCTGTCCAGCA
>PVKN010013169.1:0-20143 GCA_004027915.1 Capromys pilorides | reverse complement strand
GTGGGTGACAGATGATGTGCCCGAGGACAAGACAGAGCAATGGAGTTAATAAGATGTGGCCTGTTCCAATCTGAACAGTAATAAAAGGAAATGTGCTATTTTCTCAACAGTAAAGACAGTTATGGAGACAAACAGACCGAGGCGGACGCTGGGATCTGCAGGAAGGCTGTCGCTCCCTCACTGAGCCACCTGCCTACATCTGTCTGTGTCACCTGTAAACTCTGGGCTCAAGCAGACAGCAAGCCAGAGCCAGCGACTCGTTCGAGGCCACGCTGCCCACCAGGGTCTCTGGGTGTAGCTCTCGGCCCCAGATCTGCTGTCCTCCAGATCCTGAGCCCCCGCAGGTCTGCAAGGGCAGGGTGGTCTTCGCACAGGCGTCGGGTAGGGGTTTGCCTCGTCCCTGGTGTTAAGATTTGCTTCGATGGCACCGAGCGAGGGAGCTGTACATGGCTGTGGCAGTGAGAGCAGGCGACTCGCTTGGCATCTGGAGGCCACACTGCCCACCACAGTCTCTGGGCACCCTTCACTGAGACTCCCAGCATGGAGAAAGCCTTCAGGAGCACCTGCTGCAGGGCAGTGAGGTCTGTGTCAGGGAATCTGACCTTGGAAGATGTACAGCGAGCCTGCGGTGCATAGGGAGCGGCACACGTGAGGAGAACTGCACAGTGCGCAGGCCTGGACCAGGGAGGTCTCCTGTCAGACCAACTCCAGTGTTCAGATGCGGAGAGGGTTTCTCAGAAATGAGCGAAATCTGTTGTGTCAGGAAAGAAACTCACAACACATGTGATGAGCACTAAGACTCGAGCTCCTTTCAGGAGAAAATGGGAACAGAGAAATTCTTGTCCCTGCCACTGCGACCCTGAAGCCCTCTGACATGCAGGACTTTCCACGTGAGGGGTGTTGACCTCAGCAAAGTGAATCGTGGGCACTGCACCATGGCTATGTCACAACTGGAGGCTGCGTCAACTTTCCAGCCCGGGACAGCCACCTGCCAGTGCCCAGCATGACAAAGCCAAGGTCCATGCAGAGCTTGAGGCAGCTGAATAGATTCTCATAAAGTACGAACATGAGTGTTGACAAGAACTTACATTCCAGTGCAGATGCTGTGTGTCCCCCAAAGGCCCACGGTTAGCGCAGATCTCACCTCCGTGTGGCAGGGGTACTGAGAGGGGCAGGCTGCGGGGAGCCTTTGGGAGATGAGGTCAAGGGGAGGCTCTTAAGGACTGGAACGGTGCCCCTGAAAGGTCACCTAAATTTCCCTTTCCTCCCCCAGCTCCTCCTCACACAAGGTGAAGTTTGTTCTCCTTCTGCTCCCGAACACGGGCCCCATCCACCAACTCCCTAAAGCAATGGATCCATTCTTCCCAGTGCTTTGCTCTGCACAGGTTTTACTTAATGCTATTTATTAGGATAGAAATCAAAACAATTTTAAATTGTTAATGTAACAGAAGGAAACTGTAAGACTGTTAGCTGTGGCTCTAGGAGTCAGGCAGGGCCTTCAGGGTTCTAGTTGACTGGACATGATCCAGCTTAAGTGGGGATCCTAGGCAGGGCTGGAGGAGCCCACAGCCCAGCAAGCCAGGTGCTCCACAGCACCAGATTGGGTACCACACCCCAGCCTGGCTCGAGGAGCGGCGAGTCTGGAGCCCGTCGTCATAGAGCCCAGTCTCACTCCAGCTGCTGCTGCTCACGCCCTTAGGTGTGAGGCAAGCGGTGCCAATTATAAGCAAAGCTTAAATCGTCCCCAGTGGCACCTCATCCGTGGGGAGCTCTCCAGTGCCAGTCATCGTTGTGCATGAGCAATCCTGGAAGGCGCACCAGCTCGTGGGTCTGCAAACGCCTGACCTGCTGAACTACACAGCAGTCTTGCTACAGTTATTACAAGCAGAGACAGTAATCTAAGGACATGTTACCACTGCAGAATTTTAAATGAGAATTTAATAAGTCATTTAGAGAGATGTTTGTGAGCCACCAACCATATGCCAGACACTATGCCCAAGCTAGAAATAAGATTCCTTTTAGGATTAACAACCTAGAGCTACTAGAAGGACAAAAGCAAGTGTCCATCAATGATACATGTGCGTGGGGAGCTGGAAGCTGGGGAGCAGGGCCAGGAGAGCCCCCAGGCCTGCCTTTGAAGTAAGCCTTGGAAAGGTGGCAGAAGACAGAGAGGCGCATCATGTGGGCCTGGGGACGCTCTCACGGGGCAGGGCCTTGCTCTGTGGGCCTCACCGCAAGAAAAGGACACGGCGGCAGCCCAGCTCTCTGCCTGGGTCCTTCCCTCCAAGTGCTTCTGAGGCGCCGTGACATGAGACGCCGTGCTCAGGGTGGCAAGCAGAGGCAGCAAGGGCCGCTCTGAAGCGCTCGCTCATGAACTGAAAGCTGCTTTATCTGTGGTGCTCATCCAGAAAAACCCAATGGCAACTACTCGTACTACCGGGGCAGGTTACATTTGGGGGAAATCCTTAGACACGTAAGAGTGGCAGAAGCTGAAGGGGCTCAGGCCCTGGCTGTGTGGACCTGGCAAGGCAGGGCTGGTGCCTGGCAGCCCTGGGACCTACCCCGCAGGGTTAAACTCAGAGCAGTTCCTGGCTGCTTTAACGTAGATTAATAAAATGCCTGCACCTCGATGTCTTTCTTTTCAGTGTCTTACGTAACATTTTGAGGGGCTGAGATGTAGCTCAGTGGTAGAGTACTTGCCTAGAATGTGCAAGGCCATGAGGTTGGTCCCAGCGTTCCCAGCAGAAAAGGCAAAGAATATTTTGTCTTTCATATGTCTCTTTTTTTTTCCATTTATGTGTTTGGTATAGGGTCACACTACGCAGCTTGTATTCCTAGTGACCCTGTTTTCAGCCTCCCTAGCACTAGGATTACAGGCGTGTGTTATCACACCCAGACTCCATTATATGCTTCTTATTTGGGGTCTACTATTAAATGGTGTGAGTAACTGTGACAGTTACTAGTGACATCTGTTCATTGCTTCTTGAGAGCTTCTCTCAGCTTATTCAAGTGGGACACTTGTCAAGAAGAAATGAACATGTATCCTAACAATCCAGCCTTTAGCAACATCAACAGCATGAAAATCATGAATGTGAAGAACACTCGGCATCTAAACTATTTTGGCAAAGATTCCTGAATATAATATTAAGCAGAAGGTCTTGGTCAATTGAAGTATCGCAAGGAGTTGAGTTCCGTGAAAAGGAAACTCACTCAGAGCCGTCTTCCCCTGTATCCCAGCCCATCTCTTGGACCAGATGGCTGCCCACAGTGCCCTCAGCAGGCCAGGAGGGTGGACCTGAATAGAACTGGCATGGGGAGGGGGGCTGCACAGGATCCCTGGGCACACCTGGAGTCTGTGCAGAGGCACGCAGGGCCTCCCGCCTCCCAGCAGCCCCAGGGGCGCACCTGCGCTGGGAGGACTTCCTAGGTCCCATTCCTCCTGCTGCAAAGAAGCCTGTCCACGTTGTACAGAGCAAGGTCATACTGGGAGGACCAGCATTGGCATTTCCGAGGTGGAAGAGTGACATAGTGCCAGAAAGGTGTGGTCGGTTATCACAGACTGTGGTTCAGAGGAGGCTGGCTTGCCAGTTTGTTGAATTTGTGAAATTATGTGACACATCCTTTAACCCAGTTAAGAGCCTCTGGGGACTCAGATGGGCCAGAGGAGCCCAACACTCCAACTCTACTCCTTACATCATCATATAGCCTTGGACGGACATTAAGAAGTTTCCAGAACAAATCAAGGAGCACAGAATGGAGATGCGCAGGACAGCTGGGTACTCATGACTTTGCCACTATCAAGACTGTGCCTAGAGGTCTTTGCCCTCCTCAGGGTGCAAAATGGGAAGCATGTCCTCTGCCTCCACGAGCCGCCCTGGCCCGGCAAGGCTGCAGTGTCCAACCTGGCCTCGCTTTGGGTTTGACCCATGTCTGCCACGCAGGGTGTGTTGGAGCCCAGGCACCCAGGTTGGGTTCACCTTGGCACTGGGCACAAGGGCAGCCCTGCGGTCTGCCAGAAATAAACTTGATGTGTGCAGCAAACCACTTCATGACAGCAGGGGCGGTGGGACCCTGGCGACACAGCAAGCCGAGGAGGACGCGTGGGCTCTGCCAGTTCCCCTGGCTTTCTCCTCTGAGGGCTCCCATACCCAGACCTGAGTGTTGCCTGCTGCTTCCTAAGCGTCTTTTGTCTGTTTTAGCTCCAGGAAGGCCAAATAGAAGATAACATAATCAGACCAACTGCACGCTGCCAAAAGAGACATCTGCAGCTCCTCGGAAACACTCAACTCTGTGCGCGTGTGCATGTGCGTGTGCATGCGCATGTGTGTGCATGTGCGCGCACAGAGTAAGTACGAACAACAGAGTTGGAGAGAAGGCTGTGGCTGCTTCCTGTATCTAAAAGTCCCCCTCGCCGAGTCAGCATGCCACGCCACTGGAGCATCCCTGCGCATTCCCACAGGCCAGAAACGCTGAAGCATAAGGCTTTTTAATAAAATAAATTCATGCTGCAGCAAGCACTTTAAAGCATAAAATCAACATCTCATGGTTTTTACTTCCTTTCCAGAGTGAGTGATAAATTGCAAATTTCAAAGGCTTTCCCTCTAAGTTCATAACTGCCTGCCTTTTAAGGTTAACAGGCACAATGCACTATAAGGTAAACTTCCACAATATTCTTAACACATCATTGACTCTATAATAATCTGAAGAATTCTTTATTCTTCATCTTTTCCCATTCCAACCCACTTTTCTAACACACATGTGTTTGTGAGAAAGAGCCTGCAGGTGCACAGCTGAGATTTGTGAAGGCATTCACCACCCCAACTCTGCCCATGACAAGCAAGGAGGCACACCTGTCCACACCCAAGAGCAAAGCAGGGCCTGCTGGGGCCAGCACGTTTGGGTCACTAGGTTTGGTTGGTTTTATTCAAAATATTGTGCCCAAAGCTTGGAAAACTGCAGACACTGCTGTCACTGCCCTAGGGTACTGACTAAAATCAACTGTGGGATGCAAGTTCTAGAGAATCGCTAAGGAGAGAACCAGCGAGGGCAACTCGAGGATTGCTCCACTGATAGAGAGGATACGATGGAGCAAACGTCACCGGACAGAGCTGCAAAAAGCCGTTCCAAATGTGCTACCAGCGGTGACTCTCGGAAGGACCTCTGCACCTCTGCCGCAGTGCCTGTTATGGAGCCCATTCTGCAGAGGTGGGGTTCCGGGTCGCAGAGGGGTCAACAAGGAGCATGAGATAACAAGCCCAGGAGAGGCGGGGGCTGGACCCAGCAGGCCTCGCTCCAGAGTCTGCGAGTGACACTCAGCTGTGTGTGAACTGCAGAATTAAAACTAGTGGGCGAAGGAAAGGCTTTCGCTCTGAGTTCCAGTATCTCATCTTTGCTGTTATTATTCTTTTGTTTGCATTTTCTAATTGGCCTATCCGTTTTCAGGTCCTTTTGCAGGGAATTTTTCAGATAAAGCATCAACTGCTAGTCAAGAGTCAGTAACTCTCAAGTGTGACTGGTAGGCCCTCACTCAGCCTGTGGCTTGGCCCTGAAGGCCACGTACCTCCTGCTGGGCCCCACCCTAATGTGGGCTGGGCACCCCAGGCCCGGCCAGCAGCCCTCACAGGACATGTGCCACCCAGCCCAGGCTCACCCACAGGCCCGACTCGGCGCTGTGATTCTCCCACTTGCCTTACACAGTACATGGTGCACACTGCAGCAGCACACTCATCCGCACACGTGCTCTGTGAGGTAACTTCCTCTGCTGGCCACGCTTGAGCCGCGACAGCCTGTGTGCTGTGCACGGCCACACAACTTCCTCTGCATTCACACGGATATATAGGTCCATGTGAATCTTTTAATCACATGCAGAGCCTTCCACTAGGGTGGACTACACAGGCACAGTCTGTGTGATGTGCTTACTACAAAAACAGAATCAGTACCACCTGGGGCAGATGCTAAAAGTGATTCATTTCTGCCAATAGCTCCGTGAGTGCCGCAGTCTATTTAGCTGCTGCACCCTTGAAAGAACGTCGCTGCATGTTTGTTCCTTAGGCAATGGCATGGCAAATGCCCTGAAAACAGTTTCCGTACAACCATGCAAACGTCACTGCTTTGATTTTAGCACATCTTCCCAGGACGGCTCGTAAACTTTTACTCTTGACAACTTTCTTTTCACAACAACAAAATCATTCGCACCCACCCCAAGGTGTCAAGCCCTGGCTTTCAGTGCATGCTCAAAAGCAGGAGGCACTATTCCACCTTAAAATTTGCCCATTTGGTGAAAGAACAGAATTATATTTCATTGCCATTTGTTGGCCATATCTATTTGACCAACAGTGGGTATGGGCCTCTCTTGGTCAGCACAGAGGTTATGCATTTCCTGAGATGACGCTTCTCTTAGCATTTCCTGGCTATTCTCATCAGTTTCCAGGTGAATTTTGAATATGAAAGATCCGAATCCTTCATCGACAGTGCGCCTTCATTTTTTACTTGGCTTACAACATCTTTGCGGCACCAATAGGTGCTTCTGGCACGTGCGATAGTTGGGCTTCCCACTTCCTCCCCAAGGCCACCTCCTCTACTCCCACCCTTCTACAGCACTTCATAACAATTTAAAATTTAAACTTTCCATCTACCTGCATGTACTGTGCCGTGAGGAGTGATGTGGTTCATTCACTCTTGGAAGGAGCACCATTTCGCCCTGGCCGTCCACTCCCTAAACAGGCTTTCTCTCCAGGCTAGAAGCCCCTTCACACGCTCCCTTCCTCGGGCGGCGCTGCCTGGCCCCCTCCACCTACCTCTGCGTCTGCTCCTGTGCTGCGAAGTGCAGCCCTAAAGCCCTGCAGGCAGTCTGTGCACTGGGAAAGTGAAGGTTTGCACCAGTGGGCGCCATGGGGTGGGGTGGGGGGGATCGTTAGCGCTCACATGGGAAAGCACACAGCGATGCTCTCACAGCCATGGTGCTACTGTTCGTTAGTTTTGTCCCAGAAGCATTTGATGGGTCTTAACTTTTTAGGTTGTCACGTTATTTAGCACTATTATTATCTAAATCTGAGTATGAATATTCTGCAAAAGACAGGCCGCGGGGCCTGCCACAGTCCATGGTTACCTCCACCAGGGCGCAGGGCACTTTCTCAGCCCCAGGCAGTGTTTCAGTCCTCCACATTGGAGCTTGCTAAAGGACTGCAGTATCTGTTGCATCTCATCAAACAGTAGGCTTGCAAAGTGTGGACTTTACTGCCATGCTATCTCCATAAATTTGACTATTTTTATTTATTTTCTTGTTTATGCAATTCAGGATGGTCTTGAGCTCACTATGTAGCTCAAGATGGCCTTGAACTCCTGGCGATCCTACTGCCCCAGCCTCCTGAGTGCCACCACACTCAGCAAACTTTAAAATCTTTAAAGTATGAGCTGAAATACGGTCTGCTTTAGTGACTTTTCACATTCTACGGTGAAATACTCAACACCCACAATTAAAGAAGGAAGGCTTTATTTCAGCTCACTGCTGTGGTGGCTTCAGTCCTTAGTGACCTGGCTCCCGGGCAGGGTAGCATGGCAGAGGGGCCTGGTGGAGAAGCCGTGCATGGCAGAGCAGGCAGGAGACAGCACCACAGCAAGCAGCCGCAAGCCAGCCTTCTTTACATCCCTTCCAGGGTACAGGCCACCCATACTCAGGGCTGGACTGCCATTATCCACGCCCTTAATCTCAATATCACACTCTTAATCCACATCCACTTGCCCTAACCAGCCACCTTCAAACTCCCCCCATGACTGCACAAGGCTTTGGGGCGGGGGTGCATACAGATATAACCCATAGCAGGGTCTTTGAACTGAAAGGGCGGTAACCTGACCTACTTCAGACAGAATCTGAGTGAAAATGGGAGGCTCTCACCTTGCTTGCATTCCCGCTTGTCTTTGGAAGCAGCTTGCACAGCTCCACAGCGATCTTTAGAGATCGTCATTCTGAAGAAATGCCCTGCTCACCTGCACACGTGCCCACCACAGCACCCAGCAGGCCTGCCCTGAGCTAGCAGTGAGTGGGATGCTTCCAAAGGTGCAAACAGGCCAGCAGGGTGGGCTTCTGCCCCTGGGGGAAGCTGAGGCTCAAGAAGGTTAGGAGGGGCAGAGTCCAGAGGGCAGTGTTTCACTCCTTCCTTCTCCACTTCTGATTTATCCATCCTAGGAGAACAACTTCTCCTGGTGGATTAGTGGATATACAGGAGAGAAATCAGGCTGTCACTCAGAGACTAGAGGCTGGCAGCTGGGGAGACGCGTGACAGTTTCTGCAGAGCCAGCCTCAGTGATGTGACGTCTTCCTGGCCTTGCTCCAGTTCTCCACGGGGCCTCAGGTTCTCAGAGCAGAGAAAGGAGGGAAGAGGAGAGCCCACATCTGGGGGACAACAGGACAAAGGGCCTGCTTTTCCTCACTGGTGAAAATGCAGGCTTTGTGGAGGACAGATGCCTTGAGAGCCTGGAGCTGGCAGCTTAGCACTGGGGCCTCGTAGCCACTCAGCCTCAGATGCAGAATAAATTTGATTTTCTATCCCTCCAAGCTAGCCCTCAAGATGGTCTTGCTAAGCTTTCTCCTTCATATTTATAATTCATGTTACATTAACTTCCACATTCATTACATACAAGGGATAAAAGCATATTAAAGTAATGGAACCTTAATGACTCACTGAAAATTGAACGTCTCTTCCTAAAGCTTCTTTCCCCTGAAAAGTGCAAGTGTCATTACTTTTGGCATGGTTGCCTGGATATTTCTAAGTGGGAACTCTCTTTCGATACACTGGAGGATTACCTAGATCTTTTGACACTAAGACGTACTAAAGAAGTATATGTCACTAGGAAGCAACAGCGCCCACTATTGAGTGAGGAGAAATGTCTTCGATGGTCAAGAGACCAGATCTTTCATACGCAGGATCCACCAGGTAGTTAGTGTCCCCTTTAATAGCTGGAACTGTTTGGAGTGACAGCCTCCTGAAGGACTTCTGGCAATGTCCAAGCTGTCCCACCATGCCTCATGCAGTCCGTCCCTTCTTCTCATGAGTTTATGGAGCCCCTCACAGATGTAGCCAAGAGACTCCATGCCAGAGGACAGGCCTGTTCATCATGGCCCTAGGATTTCTGCCATTTCTAGGATTTTTGGTTCCAGTGTCTGTACTGCTTATTAAGACTTTGCAGTGGAAGGCTCTAGGGCAAGTAGAACTCACCATCCCATCTTGTACTGCTTGATAATTTCTTGCCGTCTTCCTTGTCAGTGGAAGAAGACAGTAAACACCCTCACAAAGCCGCCACAAATCAGCAAATGCAAATGCCTCTCTCAGAATATTTCTCTCTGCCCAGAACTATGTGTAAGGACATCTCACAATACCTACAACAACAGTGTGTCATCAATTCTATATGTGAGGAAATAAGTTTGAAAATACGGATATTACTTACATATGTATTTTTCTTAGCATAGCAAATAGATTTAACTTGGGCCGTGCATACCACCAAAGATATGTAGAATCAGTAGTTGCTAGTGAAAGGAAAATGCTTAGCGTTGCCAAGAGAAAGCCAGAACTAGAAACTGTGGACCTAAGACCTGATCCGTAGCCCCGGAAGGCATTTCTCCCCCTCATGGGACAACGGGCACTCCCGTTCCGTGGCTCGAGACCAGGAACTTACAAGTCGTCATGCCCTTTAGAAGAGTGCTTAGTTGTGGGGACTCGAGCCTTCTCACGGGGAGCGCAGCAGGGCCTGCCCCATAGTGAATACGCAGAGGAGAGGCCTCGGATGCCAGCCCAGGCCCGGGCTGCAGCTGGTGGAGGTGTAATGGTCTTCAACGACATAGGCACCTGTCTGCTAGCTGACCTAGCTCTGCCTGCGCTGGGGACATCACAGGCAACCAGCATGAACAAAATTCCCACTGGGAGAGCTGGGACTCCATTGGTCTGTCTTCAGCAGAGCCACCCTCAGCACAGCGCTGCCTTTCATCCCTGGCAGGTAGTGGCCTTGAGCACTGCGGGCACTGGGCCCGGGGTCTCAGCCGCAGAGTCGCAACAGCACGTAACTACAGTAGGCAACAGTGTGCTCCCTAGAGAGGAGAGGGCGCGCAGACAGCGGGGAAAGCAGATCCAGCACGGCTCAACCGTCCCTGCCTAGCTGAGCTTTCCAACCTCCGCCTTGCGCTTGCGTTTCTGACATGATGCTTCCCCAGCTGAAGCAAAGGCAGGCAGGGGCCGCCGAGCCTTGGGGATGAGGATGCAGGCGTGGACTGAGCGGGGCTACGCTCAGAGCTCCGAGGTCAGGGACGGCAGCTCATCCTGCCTGCGCCTTCTCTGACCCCAGTGCTATCTGCCTGCAGACAGAACGTGATGAGCTTGCTTCCCACAGTGAGAGCCCAACAGAAGAGCCCCTGATCTGAGCCCCACCTCCTCCATGGCTGGGACACCTGCAAGGTCCATGGGAGCAACGTGGAGCCGCAGCACTGCCTTCTCCCAGCTCAAGGCGCCTGTGGAGGAGGCCAAGAAACAAGTGAGGACTCGGGCCGCTGTCACCAGTACCCCTGAGACATTCCCACTAAGTTCTGGCTTTGGAGTTGTGGAGGTCACAGGAGTGTCCTCTGTCCCTGAGGAAACCCAGCTAGTGGAGTATTTTCTCACTCAAAACACATAACTCCCCCCAAATGCTCCCAAAGCAATGTTTCTGTGCGTGAAAGGCTCTGGTGTCCCACAAGTCTAAGACCAAACAACAGGACAGGAAGTCCAATCCTCATCAGGCTGTGGCACTTGGGGATCTCCTCTGACCATGAAGGAGGCAAACTCTCCTGTGGAGGCTGCTGTGGTCAGAGACAGCACTCAAGAGACCAGGCAAGGCCCCGGGTGCTGAGGAGCTGTTCGGGGGACAGGGTGGCTTTTCAGTAGGAAGCTACCCGAACAACCACAGTGAGACCCCAACAGAGCAGCAGGGTCAGGCCTGTGACTAGGTGGAGACCCTGGTCTCTCTGGAGGTGTGGCCGAGGCAGGTGCTGACAGATCCTAAGAGGCAGGGCCCCGTCCACCTCCTGGGGTGGTGCGTGTTGTGACAGTGTGCATTGTGGTATGCATCTCAACAGCTGTAACAATCCCACTTGTGTTTTCTGGTGAGCAGCCTGAATTTAAAGTCACAGTGGAGACGGCTTCCTCTCTCCAGATCAACAACCTCAGCCTCCTCATTTACGGCCACCACTGTCCCCTGGGGCTGAGTGAGCTGTTAAATTCTGCGTGCTGCTTTTGATGTGTTTGAAACTTTCCATCAAACCAAGTAGAAAATGTAAAGTTACATCTAAAAAATGCTTTTCGGATGTATTATTTCATGGAACCATGAAGGCTTTACTCAAACATGTGCTTGGCTATCAAGAAAATTATCTATAAACTCTAAAATTCTTTAAAAATCTTGGATTTTTCTGCCAAGTGTGAAAATGCCCCGTGGGTTCAAGAGTCAAAGTTCTTGTGCTTTTGCAGGTCCTGCAGGAAGAAAGGACCCGGACGGATCTGGAATCCATGTGCTGGTCTCAAAGCTGACTTAGAACTGCTCTGGACAGAGCAGCATCCTCTCCAGAGGAAGCCCAGTATCCATTCGGTGTTATTATAAACACAGCCTCTCATTCTACTGTGCGATTCTGTGTCTCCAAGGGCAGTGGAGATGGGGGAGGGGAGGAGTCACCATGGTGCTGCCCGGCGCAGGCCCTGGGCTCGCACAGGGACATTTCCAGTATCCCATCATCCTGGTGTTCTGGGAAGATCGTGAGAAAGATTCCTTCAGAGTTATTTCAGTAGCTGTAGTCACCAAATTAGGAAGTAACACCATCAGATGAAATGTCACAGAAATTAAAATATATATTTAAAACAAGCAAAAAGTTTTTTAAAAAACCTACTGGCATTCAAAAAACATCTAGACCCATTTTAATGTGGACGAATTAATTTAAATGTGTTGAAAAGACACAATTTATTAATGCCACATCCAACGTGTGTAATCAGGAGCCAACGCTTACTCAGAAGGAGGGGGGTGTCTGAGTCACCTTCCCTTGCTGAGACAAAGTGCCTGATGCCCACAAGGTAAGGGATGAGAGGCACATTTTGGCTCAGATTTTAGAAGATTGAGTCTGAGGTTAGCTGGTGGCAAGGCTGGAGGAACCTGGGGGAGGGAGGCCCGGGGAGATGGGAGCTGCTCACCTCATGGTGACAGGAAGCAGTGGCTGGGAGGGCCGGGAAGGGCCCTTCCTTCCGGTCACGCCCGATGCCTGCAGCGTCTAACCAAGATGCTACAGTTTGTGTCTAGCTGTCCTCCCAAAGCCTCATACAGGCATGGGGCGGGAACTCTAGAGTTGGAGATAAATTCATGATCAAGGCTGGGATGTGGGTCTTACTTAGTGCTGCTGAGATTAGGGTGTGAGTGCTGCTCCCAGCAGCACTGGGGCAGATGGTTGACTGCAACCTAAGGGAGACAGCCTTGGTCTCTGTGGCCCCTGTTGCTGCTTCTCCTCCCCTTTGCTCTTGCTGTTTTGCCTCCATGAAGTGCTGCCCTCTGCCATGTGCCTCTCTGCCTTGGATCCAGCTGAGTATGGGCTGAAGTCTCCAGTAACTGTGAGCTGAATAAACCTTTCCTTCCTTCATTTTGGGTGTTGGGTATTCGTCCCAGCAATGAGAGAAGAGTAACTGAGACACAGGGCCACTCCTCAAGGGCCAGGCAGCTCCATGCACATGGTGATGCCTGTACCGAGGAGGGCAGCCCCTCATCACAATCAGGGCCCGCCCCGAGCTAGCCAGGCTTCTGCGCTCTGGATCTGAACGTGAATGGGTACACCTTCAAGTGAGGACAAAATCCCCCTCATCTCCTAGACCACCGAGAGGCCTCAGTGTTTCCCTGAAAACAGGCACTGGTTCTGAGGCTGCTGAACTGGTTAAGCAAAGAAGTCATCCAAACAAATGGCTGTGGTTCTCATGACACTGCCAGCTTCTCTGGGAGTCCATCATCACATGCAACTCTTCTCTCCCAACACAGGGTTGTTATACTCCAGGCACCTTCTCATTCAAGCGGAAGGCATGGGAAGGGTCTGTCTTGCAAGGCCCTCTGCAGCCCAGGGAGCCCAGAGCTGCTCCCCCACCTCCAGAGGCCTCTAATCATTCCAGACCTTCTGATCACCCCAAATGGTGGGGCCTGACAACCATGGGGCACAACCTGACAAAGGCCTGGGGGTGCCTCCAGCTGACACCTCTGCTCCTCAAGACCCCCACAGAGGGCCAGCTTCCAGAGGCATGGGCCATACAGAGCCGGTGGGCGGGGCTCACAGAGCCAGGCCCCTAGGGCTGCTCCCACCCCAGGGCAGAGTCAGATTGGGAAGGAAGGAGGGAGAGAGCCTTTCCAAACTGTTCCCACAAATCTGTTCTACATGTGAGACGCCCAACCCAGCAGCACCTGTGTCCCGTCCTAGAGCTGGCGACATGGAGGGGCAGGGCTCTGTCCGCTTGTCTCCTGCTGGGCAGCGCCAGGCACAGAAGGAGCTCTCAGTGAGGATCTCAGGACACACACATCAAGCTCTCCACAGCAACACACACCAGGCGCCCCAGGCACCGGCAGGCGGTGCCCAGGGCCCGGAAGTGCAGGAGGAGCTGGGAGGCTGCACCGGTGGCTCTAAGCAAAGCACAGGGCTGAGTCTCCTGCACTGGATGCTTGTTTGAAAGCTCGCCTGAAAGTGGAACGATTTGCACTAGGAAATCCCACAAGGAAATGGCAATGCTCAAAAGCACTCAACTGTAGCCGTCTTCTCACCACCCTGAATAAGGTATCTTAATATGAGGCGCCAGCTGCGGGTGCCCAGCCCTGCCACGGGGCTGCTCCACCGGGCACTCCCTCGCAGGCATGGGCAGCAGGGCTTCCCTGGGTTCCACAGGGGAGCTGGTAACACAGAGGCACCGGGAGCGCACAGCTGGGGTCCGCCTGGGCACAGTTGGCAGTCAGCGCCACCAGGGGCTCACACGCCCTTAGTCCAGGAGCTTAGCCTCCCAAGCGAACCACAGCCACAGTGTAAAAAGACAACAAGCTGGATGTCATGGCCCTTGCCTACGAGAGGCTGAGGCAAGAGGGTCACAAGCTTGAAACCAGCCCGAGAAGTTTATCATGACCTGTCTCAGTGAGTGTAGGTCAGTGGGAAATTCCTGGAGGGAGGGAGGGAGGGAGGGACAGAGGGGAGGGAAGGAGAGGGGCTGAGGGAGGGAGGGAGGGAAAAGAGGGAGGGAAAGGAGGGAGAGAGGGGGAGAAGAAATGAACAGGACAAGGGTGAGGATAAGAACAAGGAAGAAAAGAGAGGAATTAAAGCGTACAAGGGATAGAAAGTACCTTCTGCCTAAAGCCCCTTTGAAGTCATTTCAGGTTTATATTTAAAGCTACCCTAACCTTCGTGCTAGGAATTGCACTGCTGGGACTCTATTTCAAAATACATTTAGACAAACTTACAACAAATGACAGTTTAACAATAAATACTTCAGTTTTGCCTGGAAGGGTGAAAAACTGGAAATAATCCCTCTTCTGTTGGTTCCTTTTGGACCCAGATATCAGAATGACTTGATTGGGCTGGCTTACATACGGTAGCTTGAGGGGCCACTGAGAATTGTGGAATGGGATATCCGAGCCTTAGTTCACAGCCTGGAATGTCATCTCAGACCCAGAAACTTTTAATCTCCAAGCACCAGTTCCCCTTGAAGAGTGGGAGGGTTGCACACCTCAAACGTGCTAATAAGGGACAAACATGGAGTGCCTGATCTCCTTGGCATGTTCCATGTTGTCCAGTATTTTTAAAATTAGCTTCAACTGCAGTTATGCTAACCAAAAAGCCTTGCTTTGAAAATCAATTCAATTCAAAGAGAAAAGTGATTTCCTATCCGAATAGGAATGTGCTCTTCCTGGAAGCAGAGGGAGCCCCCGAGGCTGAGCCCCAGCTCTGCTCAATACCTGTGGGGTGTCATTGTCCTGAAGTGATGCAAGGCAGTGGAATCCGGCACAGAGGGTCTCCTGCCGAAGGCTCCAGAAACGGTCGCTGCAGCCCAGAGCACAGATGCCTGACTCCCTGGGCCTCCCAGCTCCGGTCTCACAGATTCAGAGAAAAGGAAAACACCTGCACTGTGAGGAAAGTAATTCACAGTGGGAGAAGTTGATGCAACCTGCCAACCTGTTAGCGTCTGGTTAAAGCAAGATTGTTCTTAGGCTGTCCTGGGTCACCTCAGATCCTGCAATCGTTTGTTAGACGTCAGTTCTGTTTGCCTCAACTTCCACTGCTATCAGAGAAGTCAAAGATAAAATTCCTAGTTCACTCCGCCGGTGGATGCTGGCTCATTTCCCTCTACAAAGACAGAGACCGTCACAGTTAGGGCCCGTCTCTCGGGGGATTTCTCCAGGCTCAGACTTCCTAAGCTCCCACGCTGCGCTGCACTCCTTGGGCCTCCACGTGCTCCTGTTCCCCAGCACCACTGTGCACCCTGTGGGTCCCTGCATGCTCGGCAGGGACTTCAGCAGCAGCCAACAGCACCTGCCTGTCCTTCCACTTTTCCTGAGCACTCAAGTGTCCCCGGCATCCCACCTTAGTGATCTCCGCAGGGGAGACACTGCGTGTCCAGCACACTCCACAGTGCGGGTCACGTGGGAAACACTCCCCGGGAGTACAGCCCTGCTCTGCGGTGCAGGCAGCATACTGAGCCCGCAGCTGCTGCCCCGCGAGGCCAGCACCCAGAACATTGCCATGCAGCCTGCGCGCAGGTCCAACACGTGCGGCAAGCTGGACTCCTGAGAAACGCACCCGGGGCTCACACCTGGTCATGATGCCAAAAGCTCATACATTACCTGGCACCGTTCCTATTTTATCAAGCACGATTACTTTATAAGAACAGTATTCTCGTGTTCTGAGAACCACTGACTATGAAGAAACATTAATTGTAGTAAATTTTTAAGTGCAGAAACATAAATATGAGGTAAAACATAATTATAAGTCTACCATACTTAGATAAGTGACTAGGTCTTCACAGTCTATTATGATGTATAGAATTATACGTGGATGGGCAAAATGCCTGTTCAAAATCTACAGTAAGGCCACGAGGCGCAGGTAGCCACAGATGTCCCGTCTGTCCACAAAGCAGAGGCCACACCGCACGCACTGTTTTGCCTCTTTCCCTCCTGAACAGTAGAGCGTAAGTAAAGGGATCGAGTTTGTACAGTGATCAGCTCTCACATGAGAGCTGCCTCACGGCTAGGCCATGAGGGACAGAATGTCACCTGCTCTTCTAGATAAAGCTTGATCCTTACATGTTATTCATATAAATTACCAACATTCCAAAGGCAGTATTAAAATAATCATCTAATTTAGAAATCTCCCCATGTACGAGGGCAGCGTGACTCTGCGGTGACACCACCGGTAGCCGCAACTACAAGAAACTCCTTTCAGGGGATGCTGGAATCAGCCACTGCACAATAGCAGTGGCCGACTGGTCCAGGACTTCCCCGGGGCTCAAGCACGTGTCCCCTGTCCCTTCAGTTGCTGTAGGCTGCGCAGTGACGTAACAGGCCGTGCGAGCCCCATGGCAGCTTGTCTGCGCTTCCTTTGGTCATTTACACAGTGCGGATGAGGAGCAATGGCGGGCAATGGCGGGCATTGCACGGGGTTTTTCACAATAATTAGAACTCGTGATTTATGTAAAGCTTAGTATAAGGCTTGGAAATAAACTTCTGTCCCATAGATCATCATAATAACCACGGTCTCAGAATTACTCTCATACATTTCAAAGCAGCGCTCTCGGCCTTAAATCCCTCAGGGAACACAAAGCCCTGGGCGGGGTCCAGCCCTGAGGGTGCGGGGCAGGGGGTCCAGCCCGAGTCGCAGGGCCTTTGAAGTGGGGCGCTCAGACGTACTTCCTCTCTGCTGTCCTGAGCCCCCGACAATCGGACATCGCAGGACGTCGCAGATGCAGGCAGAGCCTTCTCGCCGCAGTGAGGCCTCCACAGACCAGACCCCGGCCGAGCACGGCCCCAGTGGCCGGGTCTCACCCCAGCGGCAGAGATGGCCTCGGTGAACTTAGTTCACCAGACTGGAGTCTGAAACCATGGGATAGAGAGCGCTGACCTGAGCACAGCCAGAGAGGACCCAGCGTCTGTGGACGGAGGCGCCGGAGCCTGGGTGGGCAGACCGCGTACCCAAGGCAGGCTGCTGGACGCGTGCAGAGCGGGGCTGACTGCGCACGGCCCGTGGCCCGGCGCTGACCGCACACCTCCGGTGGAGTGGCTCTGACTGCACACTGCCCGTCACCTGGTGCTGACTGCTCCGAGACTGCCTTTCCGCCCTTTCCAGGCGGCGGCATCGCCCAGGGCTGAAAGCCCATTCCAGAGCAAAGCCTCCAAGGCCGCACCTGCCTGACCTCACCGGAGGCCCGCACCCTCTTCCCCTGGGGCAGAAGAGGAAGAAAGTACAACACAAAGGAATTCTCAGAAAGCACCTGTGAGACTGCACTGCGCAGCTGTGGGAGCAGCAGGAAACTGCCCAGCTCCGGTGCGCGCTGGCCGCTGGTGCCGTTTATTTCCCTTCTGCACCCCAGTTCCTGCCTGACCTAACCCTTGCATTGCCTCTGGGCGAGGGGTGAGCCGCTCCCCGGGTCAGCAGCATCTTGATCACCCCACGGAGGACAGCCGCCAAGGATGATGGGATTACCTGGGGCCGCGCGGGCCTTTGAGGGCGAGGCGGTGAGCCAACCAGATCGGCTGCACAGATCGGCTGCGCAGAGGAGGCCGACTTGCTGGGGTTACCCCAAGGCCCTGGCCCAGGTCTGACCGAGAGAGCCAGTGCAGACGCGCTCTGCTAGCGAGGCACAGAGGAGGAGGCGGTCTGGGTGAGACGTAGCGAAAGCCGGGCGGTTCACAGGGCGTGCTCGGTGGGGCAGCGCTGCGGCTGCGCAGTGACAGCATAATGCGTGCTTCCAGAGTGGTGCTGCTTCTAGTTCACAGACTACCTGAATATTTTTTAAAAAGTCATTTTTAAGAGCTATTTGTTGTGCAAGAAAGCCCTTTTTAGTAACTGTTAGGAAGAGGAAATCCGTCTGTTCGAGAGAAATTTGGTGAGCTTGGCAAGATTGGCTTTGAGGCGTCCATCCCGTCCTCTGCCCCACGCCTCTCAGCGGCAGACTGCCTCCCCGGCTGCCTGGAAAGGGTTCCCAAGCTGGAGGCAGGGCTGGGTGACTGCCACGAGCCGACCCCGCGAGCGCGGAAGGGCCCACGTCACCGTGGAAGATGTTTAAGTGACGGGGACGCATGGTCTCCTGTGACTGGGATTTTAAAGTAGACACCAAGAGGCAGCGCGAATTTAGTTTTGGAGCCTCCCCAGCACTCAGCGTCCATCTGCACGGCCAGCCTGGCATGTTTCGAGGACAGAGGACCGAGCTGCAGGGCTCTGGTTCGTCACAGCCCTAAGCACAACCGCAGCACATTCTGTGCAAGGCAGAGAGAGGGCGCAAGCGCGGGCACCAGTGGCGTCCCAGAGCGCACAGACCTCAGACCCGCGGCACGCGCCGTGACCCCCGGGCCCCGCCTTCACCTGTCATCCAGCCACCATCCAACCAACCCAAATGGACTGCAGAAGGCACGGCGTGATCACCTCGTCCGCTGGTCACACCAGCCCACTCTGCTTGTTCCTAGTGCAGCTGGAAAATGGGAGATCGAGGCCTTTAGCAGACCGAGGATCGCTGCCTACAGCCGGAACAGCTCAGCCTCCGCCGGCCTCCACAGCTCCAGTGGGGGCCAGCAGCGGGGAGCCTGCTTCCGGCCTCCCACGAGTCCTGTGATCTACAGCGGCCCAGGCGTCTCTGCTGAGCTCAGCATCCTGTCCTTGTGGCCCAGGGCCTGGGCTCCCCAGTCCAGATGCCGGGCGGTCCAGCCCAGGCTCTGAGCTTGTGGCCCCATCCTGCTCCCCCGCTGCGCTCCTGTCCGGTCTCTGTTCAGAGACTTGGGCTCCACAGCCGTCTAGATGCTCCTCTTCCCTCCTTAGACTCCTGCCCCTGCACCCAGCCCTCAGCCCCTCGTATACCTGGCTGAGTGAGGAGGGTGACATTCCTGCTGCGGGCACCCACACACGTTGGCCGGCCTGCTTTCAAATGAGAGATGCTCTGTCTTGGAATCCTTTCTGGAGACCTTGATCCTCGGCCACCTTTATTTCCTCCTATGGTTACTGTTAGAACCCACACTAACTGCTTCCTTGATTTTCCTTCTTGTCTCACTGGACAGGTCATGGGTCGCATGAAATGACGACCACAACAGTGTTTATTTGGGAGTCTTCTGAGCTTCCAATCGACTGCCTTGGGTCCTGCGTGTGTGCTTGCAGACTGAACCCACACTTCTGGGTGAAGTGTGTGCCCCAGGTGAACAGAGCCATGCTGGGTTTGGTGCAGGGAGCTGACGCTGGCCTGGGAGAGGTCAAGGCCATGTGGACTCTCGATGCACGCACATCCTCTCCAGAGACAGCTGCTCACACATGCGTGGGTCGAACCCGAACAAAGGTCGGGGCAGAGGCCAGAGAGGGCCGCGGCTCACAGGTCTTGGCTCCTGAAGCCAGAGGCAGCCCTGACAGTGCGCAGCCACTCCCTTGGCCTGCAGGCTGCAGGGCTCACGAGGCCAGGGCTGCCTCTGATCCCGTCACTCCTGGCCTCCTCCCCACTCCACATGTAAGGAGAGTGGTCTCAAGACTGATCTGCAGGGACTGTCCAGTCTGGAGGCCAAGGGTGCCCCTTCCCGAGGCCTGCTCCACCCCCACAGGCTTCCAGCTGCACACTCCAGCTCTCCTCATTCTGCACCAGGCCCAAAAAACAAACAGCCAGGCACCTGCAGGAACCTTAGGAGAGGGCCACTGCTGTGAACTCCAACACTCTGGCTGTGCACATTGCACCGGAAACACCGGAAAGGTGACTCTCTCAACACATGGCTGAAGAAAGGAGGGCTCTGTGACCCTCGGGGTGGAAGCTCAGGGGCTTGCGGCTGTGCACAGGTCGCCTTTGCCAGGCCTCGGCTCACTCTCAGCAGCCAGGGTGTGCAGCTTCAGAGTGTTGCGCAGCTGTTTGAAGCCGCCGATTTCATCTCCTCCTCCTCCTCC
>PVKN010013168.1:0-20145 GCA_004027915.1 Capromys pilorides | reverse complement strand
TTTCTTTCTCCAGTAAATGTATTCTTCTTTGTTCCAAAAATGCATTCTTCAGTTATAGAGAACATGAACTCATCCCAGGTATCTTTCAGGTGGGAAATTTCACTTCCTGCATCATCTGGAGGTCTTCCACCAAGATCACTGGACAGAGACATGGAATATTCACAGTCAAAGTCTCTTATTCCTTTAGGGTAGATACTTAAGCATTGGAAGATGTTTGACCCTTACATGTTGAAAAAGAGCCACTTAATATTTTTCTGCATGTGTGTAGCCCACCTACCTGCTAGAGCCCAAACGGAATGCAAAGGCAAGTATTAATTTTGATATTCTTCTATAACTAAAAGCGTACTGTAAAAAAAAGAAAAAATGGTCAGAATTATGTTATGTTCAAATCTTCTTTACATTAGGAAATAATTTGTATTTATGTTCAAGGTATAATTATAATCTAAATGAGACTATCTATATTCATATGTCTCTCTCGATAACTTAAGGCAGATCAAGCTAGAGCTAGGAAAATTTTCAGATGACCCTGATAAGTACATTGATGTCTTTAGAGGATTTACTCAGACTTATAAGCTAAGCTGGAAGGATATAATGTTAATCTTAAATCAAACATTGAACTCTAATGGAGATAAGCAGCGTTACAAGCTAATATTACATGGGGATTAATATCATATTGTTAATTATATTTATTTATATATTCATTTATTGTATTTTAGGGAAGGGTATACAGAGTGTTCAGGGTCTCACTACTAGATCGACTCAGTGATCCACCTGTTTACAGCCTCCTAAGAGCTGGGATTACAGGTGAGCACTACCACGGCCAGTCTCAATTTCCATCTCAGCACACCCTGGGGACAGGGCCAGCACTGCAGGCCTGGGGATGAACCCCTGGCCCCTGCACTTGTTTGCAGATTCTTTAATCTGCTGAGTTATTTGGCTGGCCCCCATATTGTTAATTTTAAACAACCAGAAGATAGAAAGCCAAGGGAATAACCAATTCCCATTGGTGCCCAAGCAGTTCCTACATAGGATTCCTGCTGGCCTAACGTCCAGGCAGAATACTGGAGTAGGAGACATTTTCAAGTGTGTATTCTTGAAGGTCTAAGAAGAACTAAAGCCAAGCCTTCTAGTTATTTTAAATTTTCAGCTATTTATCAGGAGAAAGATGAAAACCTCTTTGATTTATTAGAATGCTTAATAGAGGCAATAGTAAAACATACTTTCCTTTATCCTAATTCAATAGAGGTACAGATTATTCTCACCAATAAATTCATTACTCAGTCAACTCCAGAAAAGAATCACAAAAGATAACTTTTGTTTTAGGTAACTGACTTGATACTTTAGTAAAAACTGTCTCCTTAATATTCTATAATTGATACTAGAAAACCAGAGACAGAAAACAAAGAGATTTTAAAACATGGCTCCCTTTGTTGCAGCCTCAAAACAAACAGATCTTAAGTCTGATTCTCTGAGTTCCAAGAAGAGCTCAATGGCTAGGTTCACCTGCTACTGCTGTCAAAAGCCAGGCCACCTTAAGAGGGACTGCCTTAAGAGGCCCCCAAGCCATGCCCTGACTGTCAAGGCAGCTACTGGAAGGAAGCTACTTTGAGGCAGAGAGCCCAGACTCAGCTTCCCAAGTGGTTTGTCCCTGTAGGACTGAAGGGCTCTAGGACTGCCTCCTCCTTCTGGCTGGACTGTTATCTCTACTTATCTCCGCTGAGGAGCCCTGAGTAATCACGACTAGAGGAAAAAATCCAGCCTATTGCTGGACATTGGCACAGGTCTCTTTGTCCTTCCAGTTATCGTACCTCAATAAAAACAGTCATTTAAAAAATACCTTGCTTAAACTGTAACTAGGATAACTTTCTTTTCACTCATTTCTTTTAGGTATGATTAAAAGTCCGGCTCTCTCGTCTTGGAGAGATTTTATCCTGTCTAAATCCTGTAGTATATTTTCAGATTGGCAACTAATCAGAGACTGGCATGTTACATATATTTTTCTTTTAAAATGTCTTATTTTTTACAAATCAAAACACACATAATATATCTATTATACATGAACAAAATATACATATTGTTCATGTATAAAAACTTAGAGTATCCTAGGACTGACCAAATAGCTCAGTGGATTAAATTGCCTGCAAGCAGGATCAGGGTCCAGGGGTTCAATCCTCAGGCTTGCAATGTGGCCCCCTCCCCCCAGGGCTTGCTGAGCTGGCAATTGAGACTGAGCATGGTGGTACCCACCTGTAATCCCAGCTCTTGGGAGGCTGTAAACAGGTGGATCATTATGAGTTTGATCTAGTAGTGAGACCCTGAACACCCTGTAGACACTTAACTAAAATATTAAAAAAAAAAAAAAAAAATTTAGAGTATCTTATTCATCAAAACATGTTCCCTGGGTGGGCAAGACAGCTCAGCAGTCTAAAGTGCCTGCTTAGGCAAGCTGAGGCAGGAACAGGGACCATGATTCAATCCTGGGCACCACATGCTGTGCCAGCCCTGCCCTCAGGATGGGCTGAACTGGCCACACACACACACAAACACACACACAACACACACACACACACACACACACACACACACACGGACAGATAGAATCCTGTCACATAGGAAAAAATCTAAAATCATTGGTTATACAGTGTTTAACAGTTTTGGGCCTATAGATTCAGCCAGGCCTTATCACTAAAAACTAAAACTCAGAGCCCCAGTGTTGATTGATTGATCAATTGATTGATTAGGTTCAGGGTCTCACTATGCAACTCAGACTCATAGTGATCCTCTTGTCTCAGCTTCCACAGCAATGGGATCATAGGTGTGTGCCACCACGCCCAGTTTCAGGACCAGCATGGCACACCTGAAAAGTCCTTAGCAGGAACTCTTGCTGATGACACCCGGGGTCTATATATGAATTACTGAATGGGACATCGGCTTAATCTGACTGAGTGCTATGTACGGCATCGCAAGATATGAGTTTATCAGGTTGATTTCTGAGGTAATGCTTATGGTATTTCATGCTGATAATAAATACAGGTGTGATCTTTCAGATTACATATCATAATATCTAATGTTTTATAATAGATATATTGTGTGTGTTTTGATTTGTAAAAAATAAGATATTTTAAAAGAAAATATATGTAACATGTCAATCTTTGTGTATACCTCCCCATCTCTACTTAACATAAATATGGGTAGATATTAAAATGTCATGGTTTCAGTTAGTATTTGCAAATGTTTTCTAGAGGGACTTATAGCAGAATGTCAGACTATCAATAAAAGGGTCTATGAGCCTGGAGGTTAAAATTCCCCTCCCTTAAAAAGTTTCTGAACTTCCTATTACCTCTAATGCTCATGCTTTGATTATACATGCTCTAATTTCTCAGAAAATTTGTTCTTGCCTAGATGATGCTAGATCCCAGGTAATCGTACAGGTAAAACCTATAACGAATATGCTAGATTCCTTTTAAATTCCTTTTACTGGGATCCACCAGATCTTGTCTAGAGAAAAAGCTATATGACACATGTTAAGGTTTTAACTAACTATACTCAGTGGACCTTAAGTACTATCGCAGCTGGTGTCTCTCTCTCCTAAATAAAAAGTAAAATTAATAAAATTGGCTGTCCTCAAGTTGGATGACATTAGGTATTCTAATAATAGCACAGAAAGTACTTGTGTAATTGTAAAAACTGACTGTTGTGTGTGTGTATATATATGTTATGGCCAGCTCAGCCTGCCCTGGGGGTGGGACTGGCACAGCATGTGGTGCCAGGGATCAAACCGTGGTCTCTGTGGTTGCCTAAGCTTGCCTAAGCAGGCATTTTAGACTGCTGAGTTATCTCGCTAGCCCTATATATACATTCTTGATCCTTTCACTAATGTCTCAGTAGCTGTTTAAGACATTAGATGACAGATCAATGGCATGTCAGACTCAGAAATTCCCTAAACCTTATTCTTAGCCTTTTTATAAAAAATTCTTACTATATCCTCTTGGTGGAAATCTTTGCTGACTATGTGCATAATTATCCTGTTAATGTTATTATTTGGCCCATGGATACTTAACTGTTTCTTTGGCTTTGTTTCCTCCAGACTTAAAGCTACATGCTTACCCAAGATAAAAGTACCTGGTGCTGGGCTAGGAAGATAGCCCAGTGGAATAAGTGCTTGCCTGGCAAGCACAAGGTCCTGAGTTCAATCCCTGGTACCGAACCCAAAAAAACTCAAAAGTGTCTGGTGTCTATCAAGAGCCTTAGATAAATCCTATGGAGAGTATCTCTGACAGCTAATCAATAATTATGACATCTTTCAGCCTGAAGAAGCCAGATGGTCATTGCCCCTGATTCCCTCATGGAAGGTTAGGTGCCTTCTTCAAAAGAGAGGATGTTATAGGCAACTGAATTAAATAAAAATATGATAGGTAGTCAGACAGGTCTAGGCCCTCAGAAGGATCCAGTATAGAAGACAAGATGCCTTGGAACCGTGCAAAAGACAGACATGTCCACTGAGGGCCAGGCCTTAAGACAAAAAAATCAAATAAACGCATACTTCCCTAGGGATAAACATGAGGGACTGATATGCTAAATAGGTATCAACCACCTTCAAAAAGCCAGGACTATGAGACTGGCTTCCTCCATTTGATCCCAATGTAATTAATTTACATGAGCAATTATACTTGTAATCTTATTGGTGGACCATAGTTTTGTCCCACCTCCTGCCCACCTTGAAAATTCCCATATTTTCCACCTTAGACCACTTCACCTCATGGTTTTGCTCTATAAAAATCCATAGAAAAGACAGGTGCCTTAGCAACCCACTCAAGTCCTTTCTTCCCCTTTATCAGACAGAAGTTTTCTTTCCTCCAATAAATATATTGTGCTTGAAAGAAATAAAATGAAAACATATTCCTTACTCAAGGATAAGAACCAAAATAATGAATATGGCCATACCCCCAAAATTGTACAGCATCTGTACACCAGGATTTATTACAATCTTGATCAAAATACCATTACCATACCTCACAGATCTAGAGAAAATATTCTTAAAATTCGTTTGGAACCAGAAGAGTCCTAGAATACCAAAAGCAATTCTGGTCAACAAAGGAAAGTCAGGAAGCATCACAATTCTTGACTTGAAATTATACTACAAAGCTATTATGATAAAAATCAGCAAACACACTCAGCCACCACATCTTTCACAAAGGGGCCAAACACGTTCCCGGGGAGAAATCCTCTTTAACAAATGTTGCTGGAAAAACTGGCTATCTATGTGCCAAAGACTAAATAGACCCATGTTTATCACCATGCACTAAAGTAAAGTTAAAATAGATCGAAGATCTAACTGTCTTTTTTTTTTTGTGGAACCGGGGATTGAACTCAGGAACTTGCACTCACCAGGCAGGCACTTGTGCCCCTATGCTACCTTCCCAGTCCCCTTGAAGATCTAAATATCGAAACAGAAACACTGAATCTACTATAAAATAAAGTAGGTACAAATCTTGAGGACATCGAGGCAGGCAGAGACTTCGTGAACAAAACTCAAATTGTATGAGAAATACTCCAAAGAATCAACAACTGGGATCTCATGCCATTAAAAATCTTCCGAAAAAAAAAAAATTACCAACAGAGTAAAACACAACCCATAGAGTGTGAGAATCTTAGCCAATTGTTTCTCAAAGATATATCTAGCATATGTACAGAACTGAAAAAAATTAGACCCCTCAAATTCAAAGGCCAAACCCAAAAATGGATATTTGAGATGAGTGCACACTTCTCAAATGAAGAAATACAAAAAGCAAATAAATATGAAAAAATGTTCAGCAGCATTGGTCATTTGAGAGATGCAAATTAAAACATCTCACCCCAGAAAGAATGGCTATCATCAAGAAATCAACCAATAACAAATGCTAGCTGCGCAATGACAAAAAAACGAAATCTTCTCTACTGTTGGTGGAAGTGTAGCTTGGTATAACCACAGGAAATCATACGGAGATTCCTCAAAACACTAGGATTAAAGGTCCTATGTGACCCAGGTATTCCCCTTCTGGGTATTTTTCCAGAAGAATTGAAAGCATCGGGCCATAGCAATATATGTGTACCCATGTTTATGGTAGTACAGTTTGTCATAGTTAAACCTTGGGAGCAACCCAAATTCCCATCAACTGACGAATGGATAAAAAAATGTAGTATTTTTATATAATTGAGCACTATACAGCTATAAAGAAAGATAAACTTGAGACATTTATAGGTAAATGGATACAATTTAAGACCATACTCATAGGTGAAGTAAATCAGTCTTGCATGTTTAAACATGATATTGTCTCCCTCGTATAAGAAGCTAAAAGAATAAATTAGATCGGACCAGGCATGATGGCGCACACCTATAATCCCAGCATTTGGGAGGCTGAGGCAGGAGGATTAGTGCAAGTTCAAGACCAGTCTGGCTACAAAAGTGAGCTTAAGGCCAACCTGAACTGCATAGTGAGACCCTGTCTCAAAAAGATTAAAAAAACAACAAAAAAAGAGTAAATTAGATCCAAATATATAATAGATTTTGGGAAATGGGAAGAAACTGTTCAAATTCCTGAAAAATTGGGATGGGGAAAAGGAGGAAAAAGGAAAAGTAAATATTATAGATAGATAGATGTATGATGGTTATATATACTACTAATTTTTTTCTAAAAAATCTTTTATTTTTTGCATTTATTTGGTATAGGGTTTTGCTACGCAGCCCAGACTCTGTAGTGATCCTCCTGTCTCAGCCTCTCCAGCACTGGGCTTACAGACATGCACCACCATGCCCCATTTCAGGGCTGGCACGGTATACGCTGGGTTTCAGAGATGGCACAGCATGAGGTAGGGGCATCAAACCTGGGTCTTTGTGCTTGCCAGGCAGGCGTCTAGACTGCCAACCTATCTCCCCAGCCCTATACTACTAATTTCTATCACTTCATTGAAAAGATAGGTTTTGTAACAACAACTAGCTAGAAGACAACACTGTGCCTTACAACAAATATTGTGAAATTCATATTATTTTGTTAAGGGAAATTCTGTTATCACTTGTGATTTTTCTGTTTTAATACTATTTGGGGGGCTGAAGAGATAGCTCCATGGCACAAGTGCCTGCCTGGCAAGTGCAAGGTCGTGAGTTTGAATCCCAGTCCTGCAAAAAAACAAAAAACAAAACACAAAAAAATCCAACTATTTTGTATTCTCTTTAAATATTTTTTTAAATTAAAAGGAAAATAAAGGTTTTATGTATACCATTTGGTCAATTTTTCATGCCTATATTTTATAATGTGAGCAACTACTTTGAAGATAGCAATAAGGAATATACTGACAGTTGTTATTGTCCTATCTTGTTTTGCAATTTTGTATCTTTTTTTAGTGTCTATGCTCTTTAAAATAAAAAAAGAAAAGAAAATATAAAGAACTGGCTAATCAGGACACAGAGCCACTCTGATTTTACCAGTGCCTGGTAGGGCGATTGCCACAGTGTAGGCTCTCAGTAATTATGTGAATGCCCGGCTAAAATAATTAAAGTTAATTTGTCTTCCTTAGAATAGAACACAAAACTTGCCAGGAATATAACCCGTTAAGAATCCAAGCAGATTCTTAATGATACCTAAGGGCACACAAAAGAAATAATGGGCAGAGAAATTAGTTTAAAATAAGAAGATTTATGTAACCCTGTCTGTATAAAATAAGAATGTACTCAGCTTCACATGCCATTTGCTGCCAAGATCTGAGACTGTTAAAAAGAAAGCGATGGAGGAGGAGAGCACTGAAGAAAATAGGATGCCAGGCTGGACACAGGCACAGAGAATTCCACATCTGCGATTTGAATAAATACATAGAAAATAAGTCTTTTTTGTTTTGTTCTGTTTTTCAAGCTTTTCATAATTACCACATCTGAGACCTGGAGTTACAAAGAAATGTACTGTTCAAAAAGATAATTTACACTTCATTTTGGAGGAAGTACAAACCCAGCTCACAGTTTCCCTCTAGCCTGGCTGTTTCTGTGGTACAACTGGTTAAAAGGAGAAAAAGAGTTAATGGTTTATAAAGGAGGGCATTGCACCACAGACTGAAGGAGTTGCTGCTGCCCAGCCTGGCAGAGAAGCCATGAATCAGAGTCTAAAGTTCTAGCACAACATTTGTGTCTCAAATTAAACAATGGATTGTCCTCCAGGGTATTTATCAGCTGTACCTTCACCCTTGGACCAGTCTCAAAACAAACCATACCTCAGGATTCAAACGAGTGGAACCTGTCAATTCCCAGCAAAGAAGGATGAGCGGATGAAAGGACTTATTTCTAATCAGTGTTTCAGAGCTGGGGCCAACGGAGCCCTACTCTTTGCTGAACACTAGCTGTTTTGAGGATTTCCCTAATTTTTTCTAAGGGTCACTAAATCTCAATAAAAACAAATCTTTATCTAGATTTTTTCTGTGCTGGTCAATGTTTTAAATAGTAGACAAAATTAATATCGTGTCACAACAATCTTACATCACAACAACCCCACTGTGGAGGTAAGGAAGCGGAGACACGGAGGGGTTTGAGCATTTCCTCAAGACCACACATCTGTGAATGCAAAGCCCCTGTTAGCATACAGGCAGCCTGAGTCCACAACCCACACTCTCAGGCACTGAGATGCTCTGCGTCAGAATCTGAGAGGGTGCCATTTAGATCACACCAAGCCACTCCTTGTCACACCTCCTTCTACTAACCCCACTTGATTCTTCTGTTCTCCTTCCCTCTTCAACCAGAGATTCTAAAAGAGCTACTTTCTCCTTCTGCCTTGTTGCATCAATGAATGGAAGCTTGACCAGACACAAGCTGGTCAACTTCCTTCCCTGACCTCCATGATTGGTTCAGACCGGGTCAAGCCCCAGTCAGAGCCCGTACGTAATGAAGATACTTTTTTTGACACTTTTAGACAAAGAAGTCCATCATTCTCTCATGAGCCAGTACAATATTTTTTATTTGATATGAGGACAAGATATACAGGGTGGAATAAGTACACAGAGAAAGCAGAGGAAGGAGGGACCCAGATTGTTTATTGGGACCATAACACAGTGTCGTGGGGGGCACCACTTGCTGCATGGTATATACAAGGCAGAGTAATATTGCTGTCATCTGACTGGAACTATGAAACGAGGACCGCCCCCCCCCCATCAAGCGCCAAATAACTCTACAGTGTCCGGTTTTATGAATATATATATATATATATATATATATATATATATACACACACACACACATATATATATATGGTTTGTTTCTATGAGTCACATGTACCATAATGCAACTGATCAAAACAACAAATCTAGTGAAAGCAAAGCTAAAAAGCTCATTAGTTAGCAGTGCTCTGAAGAACGCTAAGTTTGTTGACCAAAGATAAGATGGAAACTCAAAGCTCTCACATGCTAAAGGCACACATAGAGCCAGGAACGTGTGTCTCAATTTCTCAACATTTATGTTTTTATACAAAAGGACAACAACAGCACAAATAATTCCTCAAAACTTCCAAGAATGGATTCACTTTCATAGTTATAGTTAACTATGGTAAATGTTAAAATGATTTGAAATGCTGTCTCATCGAGGCAAAGGGTCAGGGCCTGGGTTCTGTCAGAGATGAGTCAAAGTCAGCCAGGTATCAAGAAATAGCCAGGGGCCCTAAGTTAGCCAAAGAGATGTTAGCCTTATCTATGTGTTGATCTCTTATAAAAGAAAGTATTTGTAAATACCTCACATAATTAAAAGTTAACTTTAAAAAGTTAAAAGTTGAACTGGATGTGGTGGTGTATGCCTGTAATCCTAGCACTCCAGAGGTTGAAACAGCAAAAACACTGCCAGTTTGAGACTAGCCTGGGGGCTACAAAAGTGAGGACAAGGCCAGTCCAAAGTGCATAGTAGACTTTGCCTCAAAAAAAAAGTCATAATTATACTAACTTAGATACTTAGATATGTGTTCTCATTCACTTGTGTGGAACTCCTCAAATTGAACTCTGTATAAAAACACTGTGGTAAGCTTTTTTTTCTTTTAACATTTTTTATTTCTTATGGTGTAGAATTAAAAACATATCTTGCTTCCAGAAACTGCTTCTCCTAATCACATCTTAAGTATGGTTCAGAGTAACAGCACCTGGGCCTGGCCTTGCCTTAGGAGCAAATACAATAATTTGCTTCCTGAACTCTCCTAGTTCCTTTTCCAATTCTGGAAAAATACAGCAGAGGTAGTTTTTTTTGTTGTTCGTTTTTTTGTTTTTTTAATCTCCCTGGATCTTTCCCACAATGGATAAAAACCAGAATAGGTAAAATCTGCCTTTGAACATTTTCTTCAATGAAGCCAGATGATAAGGTACTGCTAAAAACTCTAAAATGTAAACTCGGTGGTAGCCTGGGATGGTGGTGCACACCTATAGTTCTAGTCCTCTGGGAGACTAGGGGAAAAGGATCACAAGTTTGAGCCCAGCCTGGACAATTTAGCCACTGAGACTGTACCTCAAAGTAAGGAGAAGGAGATGCTTGTTGATCAATGACAAAGGAGGCTTGGTTCAGTGGGAAGATCCTGGTTTAAATCCACAGTATTGTAAAAAAAAAAATATATGGTAGATGATAGACAGAAAGACAGACAGACAGATATGACAAATTTGTCATCTAATGCAATGGCTAGAGTTACAGAATCTTATTCAGAATTGAGGTGTTAATTCTGATGAGCTGGAGCATCTGGATGGCTTCTGAGGTGGGTGATAATGTTCTCTTTCTTGCCTGGAATGGTAATTATAGGAGTGACTACCTTATAATACTTAATTGTGAATATGTTTGATGTAGTTTTTTCTATCCATGTTTTCCTTTTACAGTGAAAAACTTTAAAAACAAAAATAGTACTATAATCCCTGGCACCACATGCCATGCCAGCCCTGCCCCTGGGTGCACTGAGCCAACCAGTGAGACAGGGTATGATGATGCACTCAGGTAATCCTAGTGCGGGGAGGCTTAAAACAAGAGGGTCACTATGAATCTGAGTTATGCAGTGAGACCCTGTACCAAATACATAAAAATAATGAATAAATAAAAACAAAAATAGTAAGGTAAAATATACATTACATTTAGAGATACTTGAATATAAGTAGGGTTGATTTTGGAGAGTACCAAATTTATAAAATTATATAATACAGTGGTATTATAGTTATAGAACAGAATGTTCTTAACTTTGGAGATATATATTAAAGAGTTTACTAAAATCTACTTTAAAATACTCTAGCAAAATGTATTGACTTCAAATAATCTTTTGGTTTTCGTTTTGGGTTTGGTTTCTTGAGTACCAAGAATTAGACTGAGGACTTCACATTTGCTAGGCAGGCGCTGCACCTCTGCGCTATATCCCCAGCTCCCAATAAGATTTTGTATTTGAAGTTTTTAAACAGGTATGAATCAGACAACAGTATGCCTTCTACAGATTAATTAACAATTACCAGTAAATGAGTTTCGACAAATGCCATCTGGGTTTTTGCAAGGGGAACAATATAATATAGGACACACTTTATAAAATTATTTTATAATCTTTCAAAGAATCATATACAAAGAATGAAGAATTCTGTCCACACACTAAAGACCAAAGAATCCAGTGGAGGGCCTGGATCCTAATATCCTGCATGAGTCCAGCTGAAGACCTGGAGCCCATAACACCACCTCTCACAAGTCTAATTGGAGGCTAAGAGCCTATGACAATATCTCATGCAGGCCCACTTCACAGATCTGTCCTGGGAAGGCCCAAAGGTCAGTGGTGGAAGCTAGAAAGTCTGTGCCTGCAGGCTGAGGGATCTGAACCGGTGCCAGGAAACGATGCTCAAGGTGAGGACCGGAGTTCTCCCAAAGTGAACCATAGCCATTCTCAGCAACAGTGAGCTTCTGAGCTCCTCCTCTGACAAGAACAGCCAAGTTCATCAGGAAAGCCAGCATGACAAGGTCTTCCAACAGAATAGTCCAAGAGAACCAGAGCTTCCAACAGCCCCAATATCTTCTCCAAACAGCATCCTCGACAGCCCCTCAACAGCCCCTCAACAGCCTTTCCAGTTCTGCCTCATGCTGCTGGCAACAATCCTTAAAAGGCCTCCCACACCCAGCATTAGGCTAGCTCCATTCAGCTAAGTGTAGCAAGTGACCACCAGTTTGCAATCCACTACACCATTATTCTCTTAAAAATCAGAATATTTTTCCTAGAAAATTCCTTTCTGTCCCTTCCCACGCAGTCCCATGTAGTACACCTTGCAAAGGAACTCTTATCTTCTTCACCATAAATTAGTTTTGCATGGTCTAGGATTATATATATATTATACATATATAAACTCATATATATATATATATGTATATATATATATATATAAACTCATATGGGAAGATTGCCTTGCTCATAATTCATGGTCAGCCTGGCTACGTCATGAATTCAAGGCCAGCCTAAATGTCATAATGAAACTGTGTCAAAAATAAATACCTGGGGCGGGGGGCCTCTGGGGAGATAGCTACGTGGCACAAGTGCCTGCCTGGCAAGTGCAAGGTTGTGAATTCAAACCCCAGTCCTGCCAATAAATAAATAAATAAATAAATAAATTAATTAATTAATTAATACCTCTGGGAAGATGGTGGAATGGTGAGCAGCAGAGAAACAATCTCTCTGAGATTTGGTCTACATACCATGGAACATAGCAATGTGAGAAAGAGAAGAAGGAGGGAAGTGGGCTCCCAGGACTCAGGGAAGATCTGAACTGAAAATCCGAATCCCAAGGAGAAAGCAAAGACAGATTTCAATAAAGAAGAAGAAAGGTGGCAGGCTGTGCTTTCTCCCTAATTCCAGATTCACTATAAGGGAGGGGCGGCTGGAACCTTCAAGTGCACAGTGATGACTGAGACCCCCAAGGCCTCCACTGAGAGATGCACCAGTGGGCTGGAGCAGTGGATCAGAGGACTGAAGCAGCTGGTTAGTTATTTGGGTTCAGATGTTACCCAGGAGGAGGTGATTGGCCAGGAGCCACCTTGGAGAGGGGCCAGTTGAGCTCAAAATTCAAAACAGCTGTTGACGAGCTCCACATAGTGACTCCCAGTGACAGAGTCAGGCTGCAAAGTTCAAGTTAGGGAAAGGTCAGGAAGCTAAGTTCAAGCCAGCATCAAGCTGAGGAGGAACGTGGACTGTTGCAGGCTGAACACATGATTCCAGCTTCACAGCCAGAAACAGCCTGAACTTTGGTGGAACTAAAGGTGCAGCCTTCTTGGGCTTCTTCACGTCCTGCTGTAAAGCAAAGCTGGCTTGCTCCAATTAATCAGCTCAGACCTGGACTCTGTTTGCCCACCTTGTCTACTGGTGACAGCAGAGATATGCCTTGAAGTAGATTTTTTTCTTTTTAATTTTTAGTGGGATCACAGGCAGGCACCACATGCTGATGATTAAAATTAGACCCATATCTTTCATTATGTCCTCAATTAAAATTGAAATGGGTTTAAGATTTAAATCTTAAAATAGAAGTACTAAATGTGCTCAAAGATAGAACAGGAGCACATTGGTATAGACAAAGACTTTATGAACAAAAAACATGATCCCACAGAAACTGTCACAAAGAATCAACGTCTGAGATCTCATCTTATTAGAAAGCTTAAGGGCTGGCCAACTAGCTCAGTGGACTAAGGTGCCTGCTTAGGCAGAGTGCAGTGGCTGAGGTTCAGTTCCTGGCTTCCATGCCAGCCCTGCCCCCTGGGGGCATGATGACATGGTGATTGAGACTGGGCATGGTGTCACCGGCCTATAATCCCAGTACTTAGGAGGGTGAAATCAGGAGAATCACTATAAGTCTGACAGTGAGATCCTGTAGACTGTGTAGACCCTGTACATCCTGTACTAAATACCAAAAAAAAAAAAAAGAAAGAAAAAGAAAATAAAACAAAACAAAGAAAGCTTTTGCATAGCAAGAGAAACTACCAACAGAATGAAGAGATAACCCACACTGGGAAATTTTTTTCCAGTTGCTCCTCAGTCAGAGTACTAATATCTAGAATATGTAAACAGCACAAAAATTCAGAACTCCTCCAACTTTAAAGACCCAATCTAAAAATGGTTCTCTGAAATAGATGGTTTTTAGGCTGGGGATGTAGCTCAGTGGCACAGTGCCTGCTCGGCAAGCATGTGGTCCTGAGTTCAATTCCTGGTGCAGGGGAAAAACTCTCAACTATGAAATAGATGGTTTTCAGAGGAAGAAGTAGAAGTGACAAATAAATATATGAAAAATGTTCAACATAACTAGACTTTCAAGAGATGTAAATTAAAATAATGCTAGATTCCATCAACTCCACAAAGGATTGTTATTATTAAAAAAATGTTGGCAGGGATGTAGCGGGGAAGGAACCTTTCATCACTGGTAGTGGGAGTTGCTACAACTATATGGAAATCAGTATGATGAACATTCCTCAAAAAACTAAAACTAGAGGTCCCACTGAACCCAGCTATATCTCTTCTTGGTATCTTCCTGAAAAAATTAAAAACATCATAACACAGCAATATATGAACATTCGTGATTATATGGGCACAGTTTGTAACAGCTGACTATTGGAAACGGCCCAAATGCCGTCAACCAATGTGGGGATAAAGATAGTCTCATGCAGAGGAGTACAACTCCACCATAAAGAAGAATAAACTTAAGACATTTCTAGATAAGTTGGTGCATCTTGAGAACATATTCTTAAGTGAAATAAGGGCCAGCAAGATAGCTCAGTGGACTAAGTGCCTGTATTGTTTTTGTTTCCCTAAACTCTTTAACGTCTCTATTCTCTGTGTCTTGAACTAGTGAGGGAGGAGAAGTCTTTGCTGATAGCCAAGCTGTCTAATCAAGCTGGAAAGTGGGTACCCCAGTCAAGGGCAAGGAAGAAAGCTGGAAGATCAAGCTGCTGGTTCTCTAAATACAGAAACACTTCCACCACCACCACCATCCCCTCTTTTGAATGGCGTGTCCAAGGGCCAGGGAGATAGCTCAGTAGAATAAGTGCTTGCCTAGCAAGCACAGGGGCACAGGGTCCTGAGTTCAATTCCCAGTACTGAAAAAAAAAAAAAAAAGCGAGACTCTGAGTGGCATATCTGGTTTTTGAGTTCCACTTCTCTTTTCTTTTTCTTTTTCTTTTTCAGTGCTGGGGATCAAACTTGGGACCTTACACTTACCGGGCTGGTACTTATGCTGCTGAGCTATCTCCCCAGCCCAAGTTGCACTTTTCTTTGTTTTTATAAGGAAGGAAGGAGCCTGTAACCCCGAGGCCCATTCTTACCTGTAATGGGTCAACTGAATATTGAGCTGTAACTATGGAAAAAAATACTAGGTTCCCTTGTGCTTCCTATTATATACTCTAAGGAATGTACTCTCATCCTCTTTTCAAGGCTGATTAGTAAAGAGTAACTGAGTAGGTCTCCCTCCGCTCCCTAATCTAAGTCCTGTAAACATACTTAGCTTAAGATGGATCTTGCAAAACAGCTTACTGAACCAACCTCAACAAGGTCAAGTTGCACATGTCCTAAACTGTGAAAGACCCTTTAGTCATGTGACTTTCCTTTTAAAATCTCCTTGCTTCCCGGGCTAGGGGTCGATCTGTCTTCTGTGTGAGAAACGACTGGTGGCCCTGACTTCAGTACTAAAGGCTCATTTTAAATTCTCATTTTTGTATTTTTGTCTGGCTTCTGTTTGTGAACCAATAACATTACCCATCTGGGTCTGCATTAACATTATATGACTTGTTACAAAAAAATCTTGAAATACCTATTTTTTTTTCTTCTAGAAATTGGTTCTCCAGTTCATTACAATTACTTTCAGGAGAATGTAGTATGTCCTTTGTCTATACTGAATGTGTGATTTTAGCCTTGAACAGAAACACAGTGATTATATTATAGCACAGATATAGGTTTCCACTTGGAAGTTCTGACACTGCCACTAGATTCTTGTATCACTGAGAGGAATCGCAAGTTCTCTCAGTCCCACTTGCTTATTTGTACAACAGGTTGGTAGTGCTAATTTCCCAAAATAGTTGGGGAAATCTCAGCACTTCAGGAAGCTGAGGCAGGAAAACTTCAAATTTGAGTCCAGCCTGGACAATTTAGCAATATAAAGTCCATCTCAAAATAAGTTTTTTTTTTGGCTGGCTCAGGCTGCCTTAAGGGTGGGTGATGATCAAACCACTGTCCCCTGTGCCTGACTGGGATTGCACAAGCAGGCGCTTAAACCACTAAGCTAACCCAAAAGCTCTCTAAAAACTAAAAATGAGCTGGGGTGTAGCTAAGTGTGAAGATCCTGAGTTCAATCCCCAGTCACACACACACACACACACACACATTTTGCACATTTTGCTGTGTTCAGTCAGGCATGGTGTCACATGTCTGTAATTCCAGAACTCAGGAAACACAAGGATCACCTTGAGTTCAAGGCTATCCTTGGCTACATAATGACTTAAAAGTCATACTATATTACACAGCAAGCCCTTGTCTTAAAAATATTGGAAAACTAAGAACAAAATGGAAAGTATAGAGTAAACTGCATTAGGCTGCTTTCAATATGGACAGTTAATTTTATTCCTGGAGTGAGAAAGAAGCATTTCTCTTCAGATCACATTTGATTGATGGACCAGATAGAAGTACTTGGTCCATATCCTTATACTGTGAGCCACGGATGAGTAACTACAAAAGTCCTTTGGGTTCTTACATCCTGGTCTTCTCTAAGCATGAGCTAGGCCCAGGCTTATTCCATTACATCTACTACCTGCCACAGAGAACTTATGCATTGTTGGTCATTTACTACCACAAATATGATGGGAAGGATATAAACAGATGGTGGACTAGCAATCTCCAGATTCTTGTTCCTTATCATATAAAAGTGAATTTTTTAAAAAGTGAATTAAACAGCTAGGAATTGCCTACAATAATAGAGGGTCTAAAAACTGGTCAAACTTCTATAGCAACTAAGTGAACCAATACTGAGTGGAGAAAAAGCCATATTCAAAGTGGAAAAAAGTTTATGATAATTTTACTTAACATTGGTCAACTTACTGCTACTTTGGCATGGTGTTATTTTGAGGAAACAGTATCATGATCTTCAGTTTGGTTTTTAGGATCTCAGACCAAAAAAAGAGAGCTTAATTTCCAGTGTTTTATACTATGTAGAAGATGCCTAATTGGTCTCTGTTGTGAAAGCCACAGTAGGGCTACTGACTTACAAATACCTATGGCAAGAGAATATTAGATAGAGAATATAAAATTACAGAATGAGGGGTTGGGAAGATAGCTCAGTGACTTAAGAATCTGCCTGGGAAACACAAGGTCCTGAGTTCAATCTCTGCTACCAGAAAAAAAAAATATGGAATGAGCTGGGGTGTGTGAAAAGTATTGGGGAAAGAACACAAACATAGTCCTAGGGAACACTTATGCGTAGAAAAGGTTTATATATTAGACCTTTATTGTTCATGTGGGCTAAGTTTAAGCTTTAATTTTTCAACAAAAGAACACAAGACATATAAATAACACTGAGATGACAAGAATAAGTTGATATCAGGTATAACTGTAAGGGCAGGCATCTCTAGATAAGAAAATACAATGGAGACCTCATTAGATCTTCTGGATAATCCTGATTAGAAGGAGTTAAAATTTTACTAGAGAAATTCTTCTGGGAAATAGGTCAAGGACAGGGATAAAGAAGGAGAAAAAAACACATAAAAAACTAGGACCAAATAAAATTTCCCCATAAAGTTGACTTTCAACTTAACTATTGAATTTAATTCAGTTCTTGTTTAACTCAGTTTGTGGAAAGAATTAAGTTCCTGAACTGAGGTACCACTGCACAGCAAGAGCCTGGTACACAAAGCCAGGCTGCCTCCAAACAATATAAGGAAGACAAGGAGACAGAAATCTAAATTACTTTGAGGAAAGCTCTTACATAAATATGTACTCATATCTATGCATCTATGAATACATATTACATATGTTGTATATATATTCTAGGGTCATTATATTATCCACTCTATGGTCACTATAGTCATCATATAATTGCACAATTCAGACTACAATAAACATCTACAGGGGGACACCCACTCGGGACCCCTCTCCTGTCCCTCTCTTGAACAGGAGCTTTCTTTCTCTCAATAAATCTATTCTGCTCATAACCTCCATTTGTTCCTAAAATTCATTCGTCGGTTTTAGAGAACACGAACTCTTCCAGTTGGGGATCATTTTCCCCTGCATCATTTGGAGGGCCCACTGGGATCACTGGATGGAGGTATGAATCTGCTTTTCTTTCATAAATTCTGAATTGGGACTTGATTAGGTAACAAATTTTATGCTTTACATGTTGATGTCTTTGCCCATTGCTCATAATTGTTCATATTTTGTTGTATGTTTTGTCTCTTATATGGTTCTGTTAAAATGTTGGTCAAAATGTTCATGGTAAATCTAAGTTAAAATGTGGAAATCTTATAAGATTAAGGTATTTCTCTAACGGAACATTTTATGACTATTGTGTGTACTTGTATACATTGCATTTGAACATTTTATGACTGTTGTGTACTTGTATATGTTGCATGTGAAATGTACTGGTATTCCTTGCTTGACTTTAGACAACGGTGCTAGAGAGAGTAACATTAGTGAGCCTCTTCGTGAATTTTGTGTAAACTTCTATAAAATGAGACTTTTAAATCTAGCTCAGACTCAGAAAATATACATGCCTGTCTATGAAACACGGAACTCCTTTCGCCAACTAAATGACATTAGGTAGGCAACCATTCTTAAAGACTTGGAGGACAGGTTTCACTGAGATAGACTGGTTCTGATCCCCCTCTACATGCTAGAGGAAATGCCAGGCCTGCTCTGTTTCAGTTTGCTTGCCTTGACTTTATTCCTGATTTTCCCACCTCTTTGTACTTTCCTTTTTTGAGGCATGTACAACTAGAAAAATGATATGGACTGTTCCAACTAAGTGAAGCCCCTAGAAAATGAGAGTTTGTTAACGCTGAAGATAGGGAAGTCATTATAGAAAAAGGATACATACCCCATCTCTGGGTCAGATGAGACAAAAAAGACTATGCCCATCCAGGAGGACACATATAAAAGCCATGTCTGGGCTTAGTGTTCTGGCAGGTCTCCTTCTGGAGGCTAAACCTGAGACACAGTGGAGAGAACTGACTTTTGGGTGACACCAGAAGGAGCTATCTCTGAAAGCAGCACGTTTATGGGATCAAAACACATTTAGTGCAAGGGAGGATCATAACCTTTTCTCCTAGGCCTAATTATTTAGGTGTGTAATAACTAAGTTTTAGGCTTTAAAGCCTGTACTATAAAATGCTAGGTAATCTTGTCCAGGCTTTTAACTATCCCTTATAGAACTTGGACAAACAGTGGTTACTCTGCCAGCTAGTAAATGCTCCTAGAGCAGCTGTCACTCTTTGAAGCAGAGGACAGGTTTCCCTAGCTGTTCTTTGGTGAATCCCCATTGAAGCCTATGGCGGATGGAATGTTGACCAGAGATACTGCTAGATTCCTCTCTGGAGATTGAATTCTGGTTGTGTGAGTCAAAAGAAACTGAACACCTGAGGGGTACTGGCCAGACCCAAAGGTTTCTTGGTGGAAACTGGCTCTTGACCATTAAAAGATCTCTCTTTGCCTATTATACTTTTTCTCCCTGCTAGTCAGCTAGAAGTTGTACCTGAGTGTTTTAATAAAACAGTTTAATGAGTCATTCTTTCAGAAATTAGGCTGAAGCAGCTTACAATAGTTTACATATTACAGCGCCTAGCAGGGATGACTTACATCTGTACCTTACATGTTAACTAAGGGTGAAAGATTGTCAGCTTTAAAGTGTTTTTACCAATATGTAAAATATGATTGCTAGATGATAAATGCAGTTTTTACCTGTGAGCGCTAAAGATTTAGTAGGAAAGGCCGCTCTGGTGACTAGAGGGAAGAACACAAGGGTCTTGAAGATTTCTTTGCCCTAGGGCCCTAGGGCAAGATTCTTCCAGTCAATTGTCTCTTCTGTTTATCTCAAAAGTTAGTTTGTTTTACAGCACAGTAGGAAATGTGCTCTGCTTCCAACTCACCTTTTTATAAAATAGTTATGCTTCCTCATGTAGACATTACT
>PVKN010013167.1:0-20154 GCA_004027915.1 Capromys pilorides | reverse complement strand
GATCTTTGGTGTTCTCTGAATTAGTTCTACTTGCGTAGTTCCTGATGGCACTTACTCGTACCTGGCAGCACCTAGGTAGTGTGTTTCACAAGGCAGGGATGCAGGCAATTATTGAATGAATGAACAAATGAATGAGCAGATTTACTAATGGCTTTATTTTTATTTTATTTTTTTATTTTAAAGAGTAAAAATAGCAGAAACAAAGATAGGAAAACAGTAACAAGCAAGAATACATATAGTACAGGATTTTCAAAACAAAAATTTAACTATGGTTGTATTACATATGTTCATCATCAAATCTGTTTAGATTGATATAGATATGTAAGATTAGTCAAACAATTAAACATTAACACTTACAATAAACCTTAGTTTTTTTTTTATCTCTTCCAAGTACATTTTGTATTTAAGTCACTCTTCTAAAAAAAAAAAATAATAATAATAATAAAATTTACAGAGGTTGGGGATGGCTTTACTTTTGATGCAAGGGAAAATGATCCCCAACCTAAAGAGTTCGTGTTCTCTAAAACCGACGAATGAATTTTAGGAACAAATGGAGGTTATGAGCAGAACAGATTTACTAAGAGAAAGAAAGCTCCTGTCCAAGAGAGGGACAGGAGGGGGTCCCGAGTGGGTGTCCCCCAGAAGCTGTCGCTTCCAGGACTTTTATAGAGAAGATATGGGAACTCGCTTAGGTGGGTATGAGGTGGGACAAAGACTATGGTCTACCAATGAGATCACAAGCACCATTGCTCAGGTAACATTGATTAAGATCAGGATCCAATGGGAAGGCAAGTCACGTACAAGTGGTCAAACACACCACCTATGGAGCTTGGGCTCGTGACTCTTTCCAGGGTCTTTCAAGGTGATTGATACCTACTTAGAGTATCAATCCCTGATGCCCATCCCTAGGGAAGTATGTAGTTGCTTCTGTTTACTCTTGTTTTTTTTTTTTTTTTTTAAAGTTTATTTTATTAATTAACTTATTTTTAAACCTCATTTATTTATTTATTTGTGTTCTGGCCGGCTCAGCCTGCCTTGGGGGTGGGGCTGGCGCAGCATGTGGTGCCGGGGATCGAACCGCAGTCCCTGTGTCCGCCCAAGCAGGGGCTCTAGACCACTGAGCCATCTCACCGGCCCGTTTACTCTTGTTTTAAGATCTAGTTTACGGCAGAGGAGTGTCTGTCTCTAGTTGGACAGTCACCTTGTCTTCCATGTGTCCTTGAGGGCCTGGCCCTGTCTGACTGCCTATCTAATATTTCTCTCTAACTCAGCTGCCTACGATACTTTGATTGGGCAGCTTCTCTTCTTTGCTTCTTATGAGTCCTTTTTCTACCATTCCAGAAAGACCAGAGACTTCGGCCTTCAAACAGCAGTGTCTGCGTAGCTAATACCTCCAATGGTGTAAAGGCGACCAGAATTGCATAACTTCTGCCTGTGATAGTTCTTGTAGAAAACTATCTTTGATAGTAATTGGTACCTTAAGGATATGTGCTTTTGGACTGGCAGAGGTGATTAAGCAGGTATGCTGGTTATGTAACAGCTTCCCTGCCGGAGACTCCTCCGCCAAACACTGAGCATTAACAGGAAGTGCTAGAAAAATCAGGAACCATAGATATGTGGCTTTCTATAACCCTGAAGTCCATAAAGAGCTATATCTGATTATATTAACGCCCTAAATAATGATAAGATTGCAAATGAAAGGATTAGTTGACAGAGCAATCAGCATTCATGGCAACACCGACAAATCTATGAAATAATAAAATAAAAAGAAATGGAACCTGTGTCTCGGCAGTCTATTTAGTTGAGTTTCCTAGACCGAGCCAGGGTCACCTTGTGTCCTCATTTCACAGACCCATGAATCCCATTTCATGGTGACACTTGTGCATCTGTTCTGCCTTTGATGATGATTAACTCTTATTAATGTTCATGAAGATTAAGAGTAGATATCTAGGATAGATGATGTATGCAGTCAACCACAAAAGAGCAGACTTTGTGAAAATGATACATGTTTAGAACTACAGTAAAAAGGGCGTGGTGGTGCATGCCTGTAATCGGGAGGCTGAGGCAGGAGGATCAGTGGGAGTTTGAGACCAGCCTGGGCTGTACAAGTGAGCTCAAGGCCAGCCTGAACTGCATAGCAAGACCCTGTCTCAAAATGAAAAAAAAAAAAAAAAAAAGAACTACAGCAAAAAGATAGAGGTGGCCCATTCTGCCAGCGCTGGCATGCTTGGTGGGCCCAGGGGTGTTCACCCTGTGGACAAAGCTACAAGACCCAAGTGTCGTTGTTACAGGAGTTTGCTTGGTCTAGTTCCATCAAATACTTTAGCTTCTGGAGTTCTGAGCAGTCCTTTGATTACAGCAGCTTTGTGAATGGTGTCCACTCAGTCTCACAGGGAGAAGGCATCTTTTCTATCCTGGACTAAAAATGGAACATCAACTTTTTTGTGGGCTACTGCCTTTTAGTTCTCACATTTTCATGTCTTTTTACCTTAAGCTTCTAGTAAGGTAGAAGCCATTTATAGCCCTTAGGAGAAAACTGTGCTCTTGCTGGGTGTGGCGATGCACACTTGTAATTCTAGCACCAGGGAGGTTGAGGCAGGATGATGATCCATAGTTCAAGGCTGGTTTGGATTACATAGCAAGCTTGGGGCCAGCATGGACCACATAGTGAGATCTATCCAAAAAACAAAAAGCAAAGCACCAAAAGAAGGAAATGAACTAACAAACCCACTACTGTTCTGTATCTGAGTTGTTATTTTTTGGAGTTTTTTTTGTTTGCATGTTTTGCTGTACCGGGGATTGAACTCAGGATCTTGGCTTGCCAGGCAAGTGCTTATTCTACTGAACTATCTCCCCAGCCCCTGAATTGTTATTTTTTTGGATGTTGCATTTGGAAGATGTCTTCTGAAAACCTATAACATGAGAACTTTACATTTGTCTGTATTTTATAGAGTAATCACATGTACATCATCTCTACAACGTCATCTCCCAACAGCTTTGCCTGGAGAGCAGATCAAGGGTCATTATACATGTTTCATAGATCAGAAAGCAGACAGGTAGGGATTAAGTGAAGACCCACCTAGTAAGTCATGGAGTCGTAATGGCCTGATTCCGAGACCTGAGCATTCTCCACTATGCCATATCTCTGATGCTATTTATCTTACTTCTTTGTAGTTTTTGTTTGTTTGTTTTATTTTTCTGTATTTTCTTTCATTAATCTATCTAGATCCAATTTCCTTCAAGGTTTTCTACAAAGCCAGGAGCCTTAATTATCTGAATCCCAATATTCCATTATATGCATTACCAAGGTACTAAATAAAGCATGGTGTTGACAACTGCTTCTCATCTGGGTCTTCATAACTGGTTTCTAAGTACCTTTCTTTTTTTTTTTTGTGGAACTGGGGCTCAAACTCAGGACCTTGCACTTGCCAGGCAGGCACTCGTGCCCCTGAGCTATCTCCCTGCCCCCTACTCCTTAATGGCTTTGTTTCTGAAAACCCTGCCACTGAATTAAAACCTGTTAAATGATCACTTTTATGGGCAAAAATGATGTGTTCCATCATATCACAAAATGCTCAAGTTTACAAAGAGGAAAAATATACCGATTGAGCAGTGAATAATAAAAACTTAGAAAACTAGTGGGCAATCATTGAAGTATTTGGATACCAGCCGATGTATACAAATTCCTGTCTTTCACTGACTTCTAGAGTTAGCTCAGACCTTACAAGTTAAAGGGTGAGATTCATAACGAGGCTGCCATCATTTCAAATGCCAGCTCCACTTTGGGAGTCTCTGGATATTCTGGTTAAAATACGAAGGGTCCCCCAAAGCCTCATGTATTGAGGGCTTCATGTCCCAAGAAGCAATGTTCAAGAGTTGGGGTCCTGAGGGTGCTGACCTCAGTGGGCTAACCCATTGTTGAGTTCGTCATTGAATGGGCTGTGAGACCTGGCTGGAGGGAGTAGGTTGCTGGGGGTGTGCCTTGAAGGCTATAGCAGCTGTTCTCTGCTCTTTCCCTGTGCTCTGCTTCCTGGCTTCTGTGAGTGCAGCGGCTTTGCTCTACCATGCTCTTCTGCCATGATATTTCTGCCCTGAGTTGACCACACACTGAACTCTCTGAAACTATGAGCTAAAAATTAAATGTTCCTCCTTTAAGGTATGTATGTCAGGCGTTATATCCCAACTACAAAAAGCTGATCAACACACTGGGCATCTGCATTACTGGCTAGTCAGAAATTTGGAAGTTTCCCATAAATCCCTTCGGGTTTGATAATTTGTTAGAATGGTTCACAGAACTCAAGAGAAACATTCTATTTACCATGGTCGTTTTAGAATAAAGGATAGGGGCCGGCGAGATGGTTCAGTGGTCTAAAGCGCCTGCTTAGGAAAGCTCAGGCAACTGCAGGGACTGCGGTTCGATCCCCGGCACCACATGCTGCGCCAGCCCCCACCACCAGGGCAGGCTGAGCCAGCCACAAAATAAATAAAATAAAGAAACAAACAAACACAACAAGCAAACAAATAAATAAATAAAAATAAAATAAAATAGAATAAAGGATAAAAATCAGGACCAGACAAATGAAGAGACATACGAAGGTGAGGTAGGAGAGAGTCCCAAACACAAAGCTTCTGTGTCTTTTCCCGAGGGAATCAGTGTCTCCTTCCTGCCACATTGATGTGTGCACCAACCAGGAAGCTCCACTCCGCTTCTGTGTCTACAGTTTTTGTTGGCCCTTCATTGTACAGGGGTGATGCACGCAAGACAGGTGACTGAACTGAATTTCTCTGTCCTACTCCCTACTCTGGAGGTCCGTTTGGCCTACAGCTCCAGCCCACTGGTCACACGGTGGACGTTCTGATGAATGATCCCTATCTTGAATCATCTCTTAGCATAAACTCAGGCATCCTCCATGGGGCACCTGAATAACAAAGATACTTGTAAACTATTCCAGAACTTCCAAGGATGTTACATCTCCCTCCCGGGAGCCAGGAACAGATGTCCAACTCTTTAATTTATAGCAGAAACCATATAAAAAGGTGTTGTATACTTTATGTAACTCAATGAACACAAATTTATTGAACTTTCTACCAGTGGTGTGTTGGTTGGTTAAGGAGAAGCTTGAAGGGCCACTCTTTGGAAAATGTATTCTTTCTCTACCTTTGTTGCCTTTTTCAAGTAGACAGGGCCTCACGATGTAGTTCAGGCTGGCCTTGAACTTGCTTCTGTAGCTCAGGTGGTCCTTCCGTCTCAGCCTTCCGAGTGCTGGGATAACAAGTGTGTGTAACCTTGCCTGGTGTTCTGCGATATTTTCCGTACCAGTTTTCTCTTAGTCTTTCTGGGGCTCTTTATTATTTTGCACTATAACTTTTCTTGCAAATAAGGTCAGAGTGTAAGAAAACATCTTTAGGGCATAATACACATAACGCTCATGGAAATAACCCTGCACTCACAGACAGAAGTGTCGGTGGCTGTTTTCTCTTCACCCTACTCACTCGGAGCGTGTACCCAAAGCATTCTGGGAGCATTCAAATGTGGAGCACAATATTCATTTATTTCATATGAAAGTCTTTATGTTATAAATGGTATTTCTTTGCCTGAAATTATATTGTTGAAAGACCAGTTTCTATAATATATTTAGAGTGTTTTAGAAAAAAGTCACCGTATGCAAGTGTGATAGTGCGTGCTTGTAATCTCAGCATTTGGGAGGCTGAGGCAGGACAGTGGCTGTGAGTTCGAGGCCAGCCTGGGTTACAGAGTAAGTTCAAGGCCAGCCTGAATTATGTAGTGAGATTACATCTCAAAAAATTCTATAGTGGGTATTTATAAGACCTATAGGCATGTTGGTGTATTCCTGTAATCCCAGGACCCTGGGAGGCTGAGGCAGGATTGTAAATTTCAGTACAGCCTGGACAAATTATTTAGTCAGATGCTGTCTCAAAAAATAAATTGGGGCATAAAGCTCAGTACAAAGGCCCTGGGCTGAGTTCTGAGTACAAACAAACAAACAGAAACAAAACTCCACCACGCTCAGTTTGATGATTGATTACAAGGTCTCACGGGACTGAGGGTGGCAGCTTAATACAGTGTAGGGGAGGAGGGAAATGAACAGACAGCAAACACATTACGTGAGACCAGAAAGCAAGTTTATTTACTTATTTATTGCTTGCTGAGATCTTTTTGTGACAAGGTCTTGACAAGCTCAGGCTGGCCTTGAAGTCATTGTGTAGCTCAGGTTGACTTGGAACTTGAGGCAACCCTCCTGTCTTTGCCTCTCGAGGGCTGCAGTTGCAGGTGTGGACCGTCATACCTGGAAAGATGCACAAATTTATTAATGTTCACAGAGGAGAATCATGGGAGTGTGGTTGCTCGACAACCCAGCTCACATGTTTATGCTAAGGGATAAATTCTTAAATATTCTGACTTTAACTCTAGAGGTCGAGGAATGGTAGTTGGCAAAGACAAAGGAGATTCATCAGTGAACAACTGCAGGTGAAGCTAACAAGAAGACTTTTTGTCTTGTTTTGAGATGTGGCCTTGGTCTGTTGCCCAGGCTGGGCTTGAACTCTTGGACTCAACTGTTCCTCCTGCCTCTGTGGGGAGTGGCTGAGCTGGAGACTGAGCACTCATTCCAGGCTAGCGCAAGGCCAGCCCCGAGAACATGCAACACCAGAACGTGGGACTAGAGCAAGGCCAGTCCAGCAGGTGTCAGGCCTTGGCGTTTCTCCATTAGCTACAGCACAGAGAGCTCTGAGAATGGTTCACTTCCAGTGTTCTCAGCAAAACACCGAGACCTCGCGCTTAGGGATGGACCTGCCACGCCCTTCCCCCACTTGTTACTCTGTATAAATAAAGACACAGACCATGCTGGGTTGTTGCTGCCTCTCCTCAGGGGGATCAGGCCCCACCTGATCCCAGCTTTCCTTTGATTATGCGTCTAATTATGCGTCTAGTTTTTTCTTAATCTCCCGTCATCCCCTGTCGGGATCCCACTGGCTGTACGGGTCGTGACGTGCCTCAGCCTTGCGCACAGCCGGACTCTGGGTGTGTGTCCTGTGTCCAGCTTCAGAAAGACTCTCAGATGCCTGACTGTATACTGAAATCGTGACTCAGTCCCCTTATGGCCAACTACCAGAGACATCAGCTTTATTTACATATAAAGTTTCTGGACTGTTTATCAGGACCAATTCTGAAGCAACAATTACTTCTTTTATTTTTAAATATATTTTGCTACAGAATCTATTGGGTCTCACTACACAGATTGGACTCACAGTGATTCTCCTGTTTTCAGCCTCCCAAGTGCTGGGATTACAGGTGTGCCCCACCATGCCCAGTCTTAATCACTGCCTCAGTGTGCCGTAGGGGCAGGGCTGGGGTACGGCACCCCAGGGTTTGAACCCAATCTCTGTGGTCTGTCTGAGCAGGTGCTTTAGTCTGTGGAGCTATCAGGCTGGAAGCCATCAATTACTTCTTTTTTTTATTTTATTTTATTTTTTAAACTTTATTTATTTATGTTAAGGCCGGCTCAACCTGCCCTGGGGAGAGGGGGCTGGTGCAGCATGTGGTGCCGGGGGATCGAGCCGTGGTCCCTACCGTTGCCTAAGCTGGCCCTTTAGACCGCTGAGCTATTTCGGCCGGCCCGCCATCAATTACTTCTTGTGTACTGCCTTCTCATCCCCAAACTTGCTTTCTCTTCTGTAACCAATGTAGCTTCAGTGTGAACAACTACACTTTCCTTTCCAAAAATTTATAAAAAACTCTTAGCCCTTGTGTAGGCAGCCATTTTCTGACTGCTACCAGACTCTGCTGCTAGTAGTTGTGATATTTTTATTTTTTGTGATACAACTTTCCCCCCCATGGTGATGTAGAGGATCTTCTAGCCAATATAAATGTTTCATAAGTATTTTGCCATTTTGGTATGCACCTGTACAGTACCTCACATCTCTCACCGAAGAGTAAAGACCTGACACAACTAACTAGGTACAGTGAAAATCTGCTCCAAATGTTTGTTTCTCTGAGGTAAAGGCACCCCATGTCTATTCAATTAAGAAAACAACCCTTACGGTTCAGTTTTAGAATTTTGAAAGGGACCCTAGAATACTTAGCTGCTAATTAGGTGCTGAATGGCAGAGCTGCATCTCTGGCTTATGCCATGAATTCATATGGAGTGGGTTCCTGCATCTCCAGCTCCTTCTCATTGGCTCTCATGAAGTGTGCTTTTCTGGGTGGGGCAGGCTGTGTTTCCGTTGAACCCAGGTACCTTTCTCTCTCTCTCTCTCTCTCTCTCTCTCTCTCTCTCTCTCTCTCTCTCTCTCTCTCTTTCTTTCGAAGTACCAGAAATTGAACTCAGGACCATGAGCTTGCCAGGTGAGCACTTATTCCACTGAGCTATCTCCCTGGCCCCAAGGTACCTTTTTCTTCTTTCTTTTTATGATCTTTTTCCTACATGCATTTCTGGAAGTGATCTGGGATCTAAGAATGTTTAATATGCTCAATATGCATATTAATTCTCTTGGCAAAATCTTGTCCCTACGTTGCTCACTTATAGCAATGCCGACAGCCTGCTGGCTGACTTTGTAGACTCTTCCAGTTTGGTAGTTGTACATTTCCGTGGCATTCTTGTGAAACAGTACACACTCCCTTGTCTATAGTCCCAAGGATTGTAGATTCACATATATGTGGCCAAAGGAACAACTCTCTGTTTTCTAAAAGGCTTAGGGAACATATATGGGTTCTCTTCTGCCCCCTTGAGCTTGCCATTTTGACAAACTCCTGGAAGATGGCAGTCATGGGTGGGTAGATGGCTAAAGTGTGAGATCTTATCTTGGGATTTGGTTCTGTTTACAAACATGGCTAGAATCTGCAGTGGTTTAATAAATCCCTCTCTTTCATTTTTTTCTTTATTTTTATTTTTTTCAGTACTGGGGATTAAACTCAGTGCCAGGCAAGCACTTATTATACTGAGCTATCTCTCTGGCCCAAAAATATTTATGTATTTACGTATTTATTTATTTATTTATGGAACTGGGGATCGAACTCAGGACCTTGCACTTGCCAGGCAGGCACTTGTGCCCCTGACCTATCTCCCTGGCAAGCCCCTCTCTTTCAGAGGTCTTCCACTTTTGAGGAGGAAAGGTTTATTTTGGCTTATGGTGTTGGAGGCCTCGGCCCAGTTTCTTGGCCCCATCACTTTGTACCCGGGGCAAGGCCCAGTAGCACAGCAAGGAGTGTGTGGTAGAGCAAGGCTGCTTACCTCATAGAGGCTGGGAAGGGAAAAGAGAGAGAAGGGTAAAGCCGGGGGCCAATATCTCCCTCAAGGCTGTGCCCCCTATTGCTGGGAGAACTCCTAGGAGGCCCCAACTCCTAAAATTCCCACCACTCCCAACTATGGCATGGTGTCCAGGTCTTTGATAGATCAACCATTTCCACCACCATTTGTGGAGCGTGTATCATGCATCTGTCCTTGACAAGCATTGAAAAATCCTGACAAAAGTTCTGAGTTGCTATCTTATTAGTTTTATTTTTTATTTATGAGTTCCAGAGGAAAAAAGTCAATTGCATGGAGTTTGACACACAGTTGGATTTTGAATTCAAGCTGTCTGACCTTAAAGTTTAAGGTCTTAAACTTTGCCCAGCCATAAAGCACAAAAAGATATTCAATAAGTCCAGTTTCCTCGATGCTATTTAGTTTTAGAGAAACTGTGACTATTATGCAATTATGTAAATTTCCAAGGTTATGCTAATGACGGAGTGTATACATTTGGAATGGCATTATTTCAGGAAAAAGGAAACAATTAGTGTTTCTAAGTGATGGTATATGAAGCTAGTGATTGTATTTGTCAGCTTTCCCTTTACTGGACCACATACCTAGCATCCACAGTTTAAAGAGAAGAGGTTTGTTGGGCTCATGTTTTCCGAGTATTCAGCCCTTAGTAGACAGTGTTCCTTCCGCAGGGACAAAATACCTGACGCTCAGCGTTGACAGGATGCAGGTTTGCTTAGGCTACTTGTTCAGTGGGTTTAGTTCATTCCTGGCCAGCTCCAAGGTAGCACAGTGGAAGGGCGAGGTAGAGGAGAATTGCTCTCTTCATAGCATCCAGAAAACAGAGAAAGGAGAGGAGCAGGGGCCAAGAATGTGCCTTCTGAGTCAAGCCCCTAGTGACTTAGTTTTTTCAACCGGACTCTACCAACCAGCATATTCAACTATGAACTCATTCATGAAACATCTAGTCAACTCCAGTTCCATTTTTATTATTTATTTATTTATTTTTGCAGTGCTGGGGATTGAACTCGGGATCTTGAGCTTGTACAGGGTCTTGCTACAGGGTCTTACTATGTAGATCGGAGTAGTAGTCATCCACCTGTGTCCAGCCTCCCAAGTCCTGGGGTCACAAGCAGGTGCCACCACGTCCACTCTCAGTTGGGCACACCGGGGATTGAACCCTGGCTGCTGCACCTGTCTAAGCAGGCGCTTTAATCTGCTGAGCTATTTGGCCAGCGCTTCGCTCCATTTTATTTTTTATTTTTGTTTGTTTAAAGTGTAACGTTCAGTTTATTATTTCTTTCTCAAGAGAATGTTCTTCAGCCCTTTGAGACCCAGCTCCCCTTACGTGGGCTTTGCTGGAGGTCGTGGGGCGGCACCCGCAGGTCTGAATCGGGGTGGGGGTGTTCGGTCCTCGCGGGCTTCACGCGAGCGATTTCTGACCGCTTTGCTGCGAACGGCACAACTCACACAGTAATGCAGCTTCACACACAGCTTGGGAAGCACGCAACCGTCGCAGACACTCGCTTCGGCAATGTCCCTGACGGCGGCGGCCTCCGCTATGTTCCGAATGACAAACTTCTTCACGGCCTGACCCTTGGGTCTGCACCGGGCACAGATCGTGCAGCAAACAGTCTGCCCATGACAATGGCCCTTTTGGGCATGACCGTTGTTCCTTCTTTTTTTTTACCATCTTGGAAAGGGGAACCCAAAAGACCTTGGCTCCATTTTAAAGCACCCTTTTTCCTTTTAAGTCACTTTGTATATCTGATCACTTTATTTTATTTTCCTTTTTTGTTACTTATTTATTATTTTGAAGCTCAGGCTGGCCTTGAACTCGTAGTGATTCTCCTACCTCAGCTTCTCAAGTTCTGGGATTACAGGCATGCACCATTACGTCAGCATCTTATTACTGGGTAGTTATTTATTTCATTATTATTGGATAGTTATTTATTTCATTACAATTACTCATTAAAAGCTGATGGTAGAATAAGAAGCATGCAGCCAGCCAGATAGCTCAGCAGACTAAAGTGTCTGCTTAGGTAGACACAGGGACTGGGGTTCGATCCCCAGCATGCCGTGCCGGCCCTGCCCCAGGGGCGCACTGAGGCAGCAATTGAGACTGGGCATGGTGAGCATGCCTGTCATCCCAGCGCTTGAGAGGCTGAAAACAGGAAGATCATTTGAGTCTGATTTATGTATGAGACCCTGTACTAAATACATTAAAAAAGAGAAAGAAATAGACACATACTGTTCTCTCTCTCCCTCCTTCCCTCCCTCCCTCCCTCCCTCCCTCCCTCCTTCCCTCCCTCCCTCCCTCCTTTCCTCCCTCTGTTTTTTGGTGTACTTTGAAAAAATACAATAGTACATCCGAGATTTCCAGAGAAACTAAATACAAATCCTTTAATAGCAAAGACACAATTTCACAGGAAAAGAATCAGGTCTTATACTGACTGGGAATAGTCTTATCTGTGTCAGGTTTTCCACACTCTGCTGGCAACAGGGTCCTATAGCCTGAAGGAGCTGAGGACATTTGTTTCCTGATATTGGTGACTCTACTCAAAAAGAACGTTTTCATACAGTCGCAAGCTGGGGTTCAGGCTGGAATAGAGATTTCTTTTCTGAATGCTGTTGAGTTGACCTTTATTTAACAAGCAGAAATCTTCAGCTGGGTCAGGAGCTTCATTACATTGTGATTAATCTTTTAAATAAGGACTATTTCCTGTTTGAAAGGAGATGTGATGTATTCTGTAATTTCTTTCTTCCCTCTTCCCCTTTCCACTTCTATTTCCCTCTCCCCTCCTCCCTCTCCTCCCTCCTTCCATTGAACATTTATTTGTTAAATACGCACTTAAATCAAAGAAGTGCTTAGTCCTGGTATGCCCCAGGAGAAACAAACGGCTATATAGGCTTAGGAAGCTAGGTGGCAGCGTAACCACACAGTTAGGAGGCTCTGTGTGAAGTAGAGAAAAGCTTTTCTTCAATTTCAAAAAAATGAAATTCCTGCTTACCTGCCTAAATGATAGGCCAACATGATGGTTTAAAAAAAAATAATTTTTAAGGTTAAAAAAATCAGACACATTTTCCTTGTGCTAGACATTCGATGATCATAATTTCTTTCATGCACTGGGCTTCTTTCAAAGGGTAATAGGATGTAGTACAGGGGACGACGTGGCAGCGGCCTGAAGAGTGAGAGCCTTCCAATGACTGGCGGTTACTTCAGTTTCTAGGCATTGTAATTTGAAGTATGCCAACCCCTTCACATTACGGTAAGTAACAACTGTGAGGGACTTAAAAAATAGCTAAGACATTTGATTAAAACATTATGCACCCATGGAAGGATATGACAGGGCAATAGAGCTTTATAGTAAGGCTGTCGAGCTTAAATTCTTAGTCCAGTGTTCTTGACCAAGTTATGGAACTTCCTGTATAAATGAGGATTGTAATAGTGCCCATCTCACACAGTTGCTGTTGTTTTTATGAGCACTGACCACTGTGATATCGTGTTATAAGACGTGGATAGCTCAGGTCCTGGAACACAGCTCCCAGAGCCCTTGTCGTCTTTTAAGTGATAGATGTCTTCATGAGTTCGTGAGATAACTGGTACCTGGGAGGTCCTCAAGAGCCTCAACTGCTTGCTGTGATTGAGGGGAGAGAGGTTCAGCCCTGTACCTCAACCTTCAGGAGGGCAGAGGAGCTGAAGGTTGAGTTGATGATCAATGCTCAGTTATTTAGTCAGTCATACCTGTGTCATGGAGCTTTCATGAAAACTCAAAGTGGGTTTCAGGAGCTTCTAGAGGAGTAAACATGCGGAAGTGCTTATATGATTTTTGTGCCCAGAGAAATCTTGGCGTCTCTGCTACATCTTGCCCTGCCATCTTTGCCACTGGGGAATTTATCTGTATCCTTTATAACAAATGTGAAACATGAATAAAGACTTTTCTTGAGTTCTGGGAGCCAGTAGTCTCCAATCTTTAGGGTAACAAGAATTTTTTTTTTTCAATCTTTTTGAGACAGGGTCTCGCTATGCAATTCAGGCTGGCCCGAGCTCACTTTTGCAGCCCAGGCTGGTCTCGAACTTGCACCAAATTCTCGTGCCTCAACCTCCCAAGTGCTGAGATTACAGGCGTGTGCTACCACACCTGGCCAAGAATTGGTTTTGTGGAGGAAATATTTTCCACAGTTGGAGTTGGGAAGATTTTTTTTTTGTATACACTTGCAATACACAATAATAATTACGTTGCCAATCTAGTTCTATTCCATGGCTCCCCCCTGAGATCATCTGGGGAGGTTGTCTCAGGACTGAGAAACCCATACTCCTCCTCGGTGTAGTAGCTCACGTAGAGGCGTGAGCTCTGAGAACGCTGCCGCACCAGGTCACATGAGTGACTAGAGTGGCATGTGTACTGCTGAAGCTTTGTTCTCCGGCCTCCTGCTCACTTCTTGCTGTGTGGCCCAGTTCCTGAGAGAACGCAGACTAGTATAGTGCATGGCCAGGGGGCGGAATGGGATGGAACCCCTCCTGAGGTTCACTACCAATTTAATTGAACTTGAAAAGGAGATTGTGGTGCAGCATGTGGTGCCAGGGATGGAACCATGGTCCCTGCAGTTGTCTAAGCTTGCCTAAGCAGGCGCTTTAGACTGCTGAGCTATCTCTCAGGCCCTGGGCTAGATAATCTTTGATTTGGTGTGGGCAACCTGGAGCAGATCAGACCCTATGCCATACTCGCAACTTTTCTGTCACCATTCTGCTTTCCAAGAAGAAAAGTGACTGCAAACTAAGAGCCTTGAGATTAATATTATTATTTTGTACCAGGAATTGAACTCAGGGCCTTGCTCTTGCCAGGCAGACACTGGGCCACTGAGCTACTACCCTGGCCCGTAGGATTTCCCCTCCTCCTCCCCCTCCTTTTTTTTTGTAGGACCAGGGATTGAACTCAGGCCCTTGTGCTTGCCAGACAAGTGCTTATTCTACTGAGCTATCTCCCCAGCCCCTCCCAGGGGATCCTTCTGAAAGGCAGGGAATTCCAAGAACTCCCATCATGCCTTGGATAAGTGTCCTGCAGAGGGTGACTGTGGACTGAGGCATGAACCAGGTCAAATCTTTGGTCCTTTAAGTTTCGTTGGTGTCTTACTCTACTCTCTTGTTGGCACAAAATACCGAAACCCAAAACTGAAGAAGGTACAGGGCAGAGGGCAGCTGTTCATGGAAGTGGAAAACAGCAAAGAGCTAGGGGAGGCGCAGCGGCTGGAGCAGCACGTGAGCGTCTCTCCCTTCCTGATGCTGTGTTCAGGCCACTCACCCCAGGGCAGGGGGCTCTCACACCCATAATCCCAGCATTGGATCATGAATTCATCGCAAACTCTAGAAGCACACTGTGCCAGTGGCTGCAGGAGGCTTTGGGCAGACCACTAGACACAAACTGTAGCACCCATAAGAGAAACCCCGGGATGTTTAACTTTCTATATCTGACTTACTGACTTTAACATTAAGGGCCCAAGAGCCACCATTTGCCTGCAAATTACATGATTCATTCTTCATTAAAGCTGAATAATATTCCATGATGCACGTATACCACTATTCCATTGTATGAAATGGAGTGTAGGGGCCGGCGAGATAGCTCAGTGGTCTAAAGCATCTGCTTAGGCAAGCTGAGGCAAGCTTAGGGACCATGGTTTGATCTCTGGCCTCACATGCTGCAAGGCAGCCCCACTGCCAGGGCAGGCTGACCTGACCACAAAAAAAGAAAAAAAAAGAAAAAGAAAAAAAGAAAAGAAGAAATAGAGTGTATCCTGATTCTAAATCATAAATCCAATTAAGATACTTTAATTTGCCAGGAGTGGTGACTCACACCTGTAATCCCAGAACTTGGGAGGCTGAGGCAGGAGGATGGATGTGAGTTTGAGACCAGCCTGGGCTACAAAAGTGTGCTCAAGGGCAGCCTGAACTGCATAGCGAGACCCTGTCTTAAAAAAGACAAAAAAAAAAAAAAAAAAAAAAAAAAAAAAAAAAAAAAAAAAAAAAAAAAAAAAAAAAAAAAAAAAAAAAATTGATTTGTTGTGACTTTTCTTTTGATATGCAGTACGTTTATCCAGGTTTCAACAACAAATACGAAGGCATACCAAAAGGCAAAATGCACTGTTTAAAGAGGCAAAGCCAACACCAAATACAGACTCTAGCAGGGCAGGGATGTTGGAATTCTCAAACTAAGAATTTGGGGTTTTTTCTCTTTTTCCTCTTCCAACCAAGAATTTAAAAGAACTATAATTAATATGTTAGGTGATCTAAGGGATAAAACAGATGACATCTGGGGATACACAAGCAGTGTACCCAGAGGAAAATTCTAAGCAGAGGAAATCGTAAGAAAGAACCAAAAAGAAATGCTCAAGGTTAGACCCACGTAATGAAAATTAGAAATGGCTTTGAAAACTTATTAGCAGGCTAGACACGACTGAGCCAAGAGTTTGAGTCAACAGAAGCTTCCAGACTGAAAAAGCTAAGAGAGGGAAAAAATTGTTTAAAGAAAAATTCAGAAGGGAACAAAGAGAAAAGGGGGGAAAAAGTGAATGGATGGAAAAAGATAGAAACAAAGTGTTGCAAATGGGGAGGTGAAGAGAAGCTAAAAGGGGCGGGGGAGGAAAGGGGGAGAAAGAATTAAGAATTAATTTATAGGTACAAATTCCCTAGGATGCATATGATCAGTATGTATGATAAATGTCTACTAATAAAAAAGGTTTTCTTTTGTTTTTAAAGGATATATTTAAGAACTAGAGGACAGATATAAAACTTCTGACTTTCCAAGAACCTCAGACAGATTCCAATTTTTTTAAATTATGAGGTTTTTTTTTTTTTTTTTTTGGTATTATGGCTGGCTCAGCCTGCCCTGGGGGTGGGGCTGGCGCAGCATGTGGTGCCAGGGATTGAACCGTGGTCCCTGCGGTTGCTTAAGCTTGCCTAAGCAGGCGCTTTAGACCGTTGAGCCATCTTGCCAGCCCTAGATTCCTATTTTTAGGAAAAGGTCTAAGTTTTTCTTCAAAATAAAGGTCTACTGGTCTAACTTTTCCTATAGCTTCTGGACCCCAGATTGAATTAAAAAAAACCTGTCAGCTGCTACATTTCGCTACCAGCTGCCATTCATAGAGGATCAGAAAAGAGGGGAGCTGCCCGGATCAGGGCTCAGTGATGTGCGCAGAGTGATGCACTCCACACCTGGGCAAAAGACATGAACAAAAAGTGCCACAGACACGAGACCCACGTTTCCATGAGCTTGTTAAATCCCTACAGCCTAACACCAGCTCTAGCACAGAGCTGTAAAACCATGATTGTTTAGTGTGATGATTTTAAGTACATGTCCATACATTCTCTGATACTCCTTTAAGAGATAGCTTTCATTTCATTCTGAAGGGGCAGCTCTGCCAGAGCTAAGAGGGCTATGGCGGAAAAGGGAAAACATCGAACAACCTAGGAATTCAACCGAAGACTTTGCACTGAGCCACACATGCTGACCTTTTCCCCCCTATTCTTTCTACTTCTTTCTTTCCTGAGATAAGATCTCATTACTTTGCTAAATAGCCCAGGGATAGAACTTGTGTTTCTGGGTTTTTATGATGTGTGTGTGTGTGTGTGTGTGTGTGTGTGTGTGTGTGTGTGAGAGAGAGAGAGAGAGAGAGAGAGAGAGAAAGAGAGACAGAGACAGAGACAGAGACAGAGACAGAGAGACAGAGACAGAGAGAGACAGAGAGAGGAGAAAGGGGGAGAGAGACAGAGACAGAGAGAGAGAGAGAAAGATGAAGAGATAGAGATAAAGACAGATTGTGAGAATGGGAAAGAGGAAGAGAGAGAGAGAGAGAGAGAGAGAGAGAGAGAGAGAGAATAGGATTGATATTTATTCTGTGGCTAGAGCAGAGGGTACCTGATAATTCAAACTTTTTGTACTCAGTTGCTTTTCCTAGTCACTTGGACTGTTACATCTTAAAAGAGTCCCCAGCACTTTCTCAGCATTCCACTTTTCCAAGGCATCTTCCAAAGCTTCTTTGCCAAAGTCAAAGTCACTTTGTGATGTCTGTGTGCGCCCCTTGCACGGCGACAGTGACAAAGCCTGAACCTTAACAAAAGCTGGGGCTGGGGAGATAGCTCAACAGAATAAGTGCCTGCCTGGCAAGCACAGGGTCCCGAGTTCAATCCCCAGTACTGCAAAAATAAATAAAATAAAAAGCTAAGACAAGACTTTCAGTCCTGGCCCTGCCAACGAGCCATGGGACCTCAGATCAGACATTCGTTTCTGAATCCTGCTTTCTCATTTGACAACACCATAGTTCGCAGCACTGGATGAGAGTGAACACTCAGTGCAAAAGCGCTTGGCAAACTGCAAAGTGCAGTGCAATAATAGGAAAAGGCAACCTCCCTTTAGCATCTGTGTCTTCCAAGGGCAGCAGCCTCCTGCTGCTTCCCAGCCCTCAGCCACTCCCCGCCTTTCCTACCTTTCTGCCTCCCCTGCCTCTTTCAGCCTCCTGTGGCTCCAGTTACTATTCCTCCCTTCCGTGAGCTTCCGTCAGGCCTCCCCCTCCCTCCCTCCCTGCCTTCCTTACCTGGGACACGTTTCCCACCAGCAATGCTCCAGCCCTATCCTTCAGGAGACCACAGAGCACCATGTCACTTTCATTTTCCAGAGGAAGAGCTACCCGCAAAGGGAAGACTCAGTCTCCATGGGCCCATAACCCTAGATGTCATCTCTAAGTTACCAGGGGCCTACGTGGCCCTGGGCTCCCTGTGGGCCAGGGAAGTTCAAGTTCTGCTCAACACCTTCCTGTTCCCCTCAGGCCAGCCTGAATCCCCCAGAGTGCTAAATCCCAGGTCTTACCTCCTGCCAACCTTACTGACACCCCTTTTCATAGAGAGAGAGTTGGTGATGAAGAGAATGGGTTTTTTAAAAACGCCAAGGATACAGCTCAGTGGCACAGTGTCTGCCTGGCATGCGCAAGGTCCTGAGTTCAATTGCTGGTACAAAAAAAAAAAAGAGTATGGGATTCAGAACTCATTGATTCACCCTGAACAAGTTACTTGACCTGAGCTCCACTTGTCCCATGAGTGTAATGTCCTCTGCCTCCTGAGCTCACAGGTTAGTCTTGGAAAGGACAAAGTACACAATATACTTTAAAATGTGTTAGATATGGTACACACCTGTAATCTCGGCCCTCGGGAGGCGGAGGCAGGAGGATGGTTGCGAACTTGAGTCCAGCCTAATCTACCAAGTGAGCTTAAAGCTGGGCACAGCGGTGTGTAGCTGGAATCAACATTCAGGAGGCTGATACAGGAAGACCACAAGCTCAAAGCCATCCTGGGCAACTTACTGAGAACCTGTCTTAAAATTTTAAGCAATAAGAAAAGGACTAGGGATAAACATAGCTCAGGGGTAGAGTGCCTCCTAGCATATGCAAGGCCTGAGATTCATTTCCTACCAGAAGAAACAAGAAGGAAGAGAAGGAAGGGAGAAGGAAGAGAAAGAAGATTAAAAAAAAACCTTGCAGGCACAGAGAATTTTCTTCCTTTATTACTACATAATCGTTTGCAGTACCTAACGATTACGCTGTTCGAGGAAGCTGGTGCCTTGCTCCCTACCTCTCCACTTCCTCCCTGCTCCAGCTTCTGGCCCTGTTCCCATTTTTTTTTTTTTAACTTAAACTTTATTTATTTATGTTATGGCTGGCTCAGCCTGCCCAGGAGGTGGGGCTGGCGCAGCATGTGGTGCTGGGGATCGAACAGCAGTCCCTGCAGTTGCCTAAGCTTGCCTAAGCAGGCGCTTTAGTCCGCTGAGCCATCTCGCCAGCCCCAACTGTTCCCATTTTTAAAAACTCAATTTCCTTTACTTCTTTCTCAGTTCTTTTTTCCCAACCCTTCTGTTCCGTGTTCCCATTTGCAGAAAGGCCGCCCCAAGTCCTAGTATCTATTTTTTGTTTTGTTTTGTTTTACGCATTTGGTGCAGGGTCTCACTATTATCCGTTGTTAAGTAGAGAGCTGTCATGCGGGCCCTCCCTCGAGCTGTCCTGGCCTGCTGCACCCGCCTCTTCTCCTTCGCATCCCTCACGCGCTTCCTTCCTGCAGCTCCTGGCCTGTGGCCGCCCCACCAGGGCTGGTGTCCTCCGCAAAGCCGCTCAAGCCAGGCCAGCACACAAGGAGGCGTTCCCTGCATTGCCGCTGCAGCTCACAGTCCTGCCTCTGCCGAGCGAGCGCTCGGAAGTCAGCATCTTCCCCTTCATGCTGGTCATTATCTCTCTGCATGTGGCGTCGCTCGGCCCAGCCAGGCTTTCCCTTCTAACCGACCTCCATCCCACCCCATAAGGCAAATGCTAAATTTTAAAATAATATACGTATACACCAAAGAATAGCAATGAAGAGAGAAACGTGCCCTTTTTTAGTGTCCAGCAGCAGACCAGGCTTTTCTTGCTCGCTTTGTGTTTTCTAGGTTTTTCAGTTAATGCAAAAGATGTCATTCCAGCACAGCTATGTCAGTAAAATGGTCAGAAATGGACATAACATGAGAGGTGGGGGTTGGCTCTGGGATGGTAGGGAGAAGACCTCCGACATAAGTCGGAAGAGCCTAATCAACACCAGCTCAAGAGGCTGGAAATGGCCGTGTGTACCTGGGACTATGGATCTTTGAAATAGAGCAAGGTTGGGATTAGGTTAATACTATGGTTGGAATGTTCACTCCCACCCCCACCAGAATTCATGTGTTAGAAACTTAATCCCCAGCTGGGTGTGGTGGTGCATGCCTGTAATCCCAGCACTTGAGAGGCTGAGACAGGAGGATCAGTGTGAGTTCGAGACCAGCCTGGGCTACAAAAGTGAGCTCAAGGCCAGCCTGAACTGCATAGCAAGATTTTGTCTCAAAAA
>PVKN010013166.1:5815-20225 GCA_004027915.1 Capromys pilorides | reverse complement strand
TCTCCCTCTTCTCCTCCTTCCCTTTCCTCTCTTCTCTCCAGTGGTGCAGAGAGGTTGCAGCCTCTTGTGGACACCAGGACCGAGTGTTCCACCACAGAGCTATAGCCCTGGCCCTTGTTTTTTCCTTTAGTCACATCCTGAATTACATTTACATTTGCTCAGAAAACCCTAACATGAAAACCTTTTCTGGGCTGGGGAGATAGCTCAGTAGAATAAGTGCTTGCCTGGCAAGCGCAAGGTCCTGAGTTTAATCCCCAGTACCGCAGGAAAAAAAAAACTTTTCTCCACGGCCCCACACATTCAGAACACCCTTCTCCCAAACAAAACTGAATCGAACCATTTCTAGAAAAAGGCCAATAAATAACAAACTAGTTTTTTAATTGGAAAACATGGCATGTGTGGGTGTCTGTGTGCCTATAGTGGGTCTAGGGGTCCAGCGTTCAAGGTGTTCAACTGTCGCTGTACCACCTGTGACTTGGCATAGAGCCCTTGCCTACCAGGCCTAAGGGCCTGGCTTCCCTGTCCAGCACTACAAAAATTAATAATAATAATAATAGTAATGATAATAGTAGTAGTAGCAGTAGTAATAAAATAACTACAGCCTTTCTAATTTTAAAATAAGCCAATTAGACACATTTGTATGTGTGAGATGCATTTTACCAATACCACCTAATCTGCAAAACGACCCCAGAAGACAGTTGCTTTTACAGTTCCCACTAAAAATGGGGAAAGTGAGGCTAGAGAGAGCCTCTGCACCTGAAGTCACACAACGAGCTGTGAGGATCTGAGCTCTGACTTCTCTCCAAAATTGCAGGCTGCATTATTAATATTTGGATGGGTTGTTTTTGTTTGTTTGTTTTGTTTTTTTGGTCTTTTTGAGACAGGGTCTCACTATGCAGTTCAGGCTAGCCTTGAGCTCACTTTTGTAGCCCAGGCTGGTCTCGAAGTCACACTGATCCTCCTGCCTCAGCCTCCCTAGGGCTGGGATTACAGGCGTGCGCCACCACGCCCAGCTCTACATTTAGGTGATTCCTTCCAGATTTTTTCTTGAATTTTTTTTTTCTTTTCAGTTTTCTTTTCTTTTCTTTTCTTTTCTTTTCCAAATCTCACTGTGTGGTTTAGACTGGCTTTGAATTCACCATGTAGCCCACAATGGCCTTGAACTCTCCATGCAGCTCAGGCTCTATCCTTTTTTCTGTGTAGTACTGTATAGTGCAAACCCAGGGCACTCTACCACTGAGCTATATCCCTTGCCTGTCTTAGTTTTGTTTGTTGGGGGAGGGGGCCGTGTTGAGATAGGGTCTCACTAAGTTTCCCAAGCTGGGCTCTGTCTTGGTGACCCTTCTGCCTCAGCCTCCCGGGTAGCTGGGCTTCCCTGTGTTTATAACCATGCCTGGCTGCAGTCTGGTGTTTACGGCTCAGGGCCCTTCTGGCATTAGCACAGCCCCCATCTCAGGGAAATGGCCTGCTCAGGGCCCTCCTGCAGCTCCTGCGCTGGGAAGCATTTCTGCAGATGCCCCATGCCGTGTCTGGAGCCCCAAAAACTTTGAGGAGCCAGGGCTAAAGTGTACAGTGCAGCAGGCAGATGCCTAGAGATGAGTGAAAACTTGCTGCCCCAGCCTGCAACCTGCCCTTCCAGCCCAGGGGGAGGCGATGTCGGTGCTCCTCTCCCAGTCATGGAGCTGTCCCAGCAGAGCCTCTAGCGCTGTTCCCCCGGCTCCCTCACGGCTGGGCCCTGGGCGCTGTGGCAGGTCTTCACGGGGCCAGGTCTGGGGCAGCTGCCTGCGCAGCCCGCGGGGGCGTGGGGCTGCAGCCCGCTCACCCCACCCCCGGGCACCCTGTCCTCGCAGCGCGCAGAGGCCGCCCAGCGCGAGGTGGAGAGTCTTCGGGAGCAGCTCGCATCGGTCAACAGCTCCATCCGCCTGGCCTGCTGCTCTCCGCAGGCACCCAGTGGGGTAAGAAGGGACCCACGAAGGACGCGGTCCACGGTGGCTTGTGTGTGTCTCTGGGAAATAGCAAACACACGTGTGGATCTCTGTGTACTGGGCCATCACCATTGCCAAGGTTTCACCAGCGGAGGGGGAAAAGGGAGCTACAGTCCTTAACGCTTCGAGCTCCAGCTTCCTCGAGTTCCTGTTTAACCCCAAGTATCTTCCTCTGAAGACCTCCCTCAGCCCTGCTCCCCCAAACCTCCAGAAGCTCCCTCTCACCAGAGATCGTTTGGTGGCAGCCAGCAGGGGAGGCAGTGCGGCAGCCGGGCCGTCCAGGTGGCTGCCACAAGATGGCGCTAGTGGGCACGAGCCGTGCCAGGCTCCAGACCCAGAAATCCAGCTGGTTCCCAAGCCCTGCAGGCAACCTGCGGAAGTTTCACACCACTGCTCAGTCCCTGGTCCCCAAAATCTGCCAGGGTGACCCAGCAGGGCCCTCCACCCAGCCACATGCTGTGGAGAGACACCTCCATCATCAATCCTGTGGGCTGAATATTGAGCCTGGTTCCTCAACTTCTTTCTCTTTCCTCCTGGTCAGTGCCCCTCGGGGGTCCTGCTACCATTTTGTTTTTAGAGACAGGCTCTCCCTATGCAGTCCAGGGTGTCCTCAGACTCAGTGAACCTCCTGCCTCAGCCTCCCTAGTTCAGGGATTTTAGGTATGCTCCACCATACCCAGCCCTGCTCTCATTTCTTGACAAATGCCTTGGGTCAGAGGCACCCCGCGGAACCCCTCTGCCGCTGTTATTGGTCTCTATCACTGCTCTGCAAAGAGCCTGGGTTCCCTGTGTAAGTCGGACAGCCTTTCTTCCACATCGCTACACACCAAGGCTTGGACTCCCGATGCTTCCCATGGGTGACTTGCAGTTGTCATTCCACCTGATGTCCAGGCCCAGTCTCTGCATCCCTTTCTGTTTGAGCATGAGAGTGTGTGCGTGTGTGCATGTGTGTGCGTGCGCGTGTGCGTGTGCGTGTGCGCTTACCACTTTTGGGCTTGTGGCTGTCCTTCATTTGCACCCCAGCTTCCTTCCCCTCCTTCCTGGAAGGAGGCAGCCCCTGCTCCTAGGCTTACTGAGAGGTCTTGGTAAAGCTCCCCTAGTGGTACTCGACCCTAGCCTGTGCTCAGTGGAGACTGGTGCCCTTGTTCATCTTCCCATGAGATCATGTAGCCTCTTTGAACCTGTGTGTGTGTGTGTGTGTGTGTGTGTGTGTGTGTCCTGGCGATGTGTCCTGATCTGCATGACATGTCTGTGCATGTGTGCCGTGCACGCAAGAAGCCAGCACGGCCCACCTGTCCGCATGCACTGTGGCCCTGGGTGTGTCAGCCTGGCTGTGTCCCGGCAGACGGTGCGCGTCTGTGCTCCTGGCCGGCTGCACAGCACGGAGCAGCGAGGGGCGGGCGGTGGAGAGCGAGAGCTCCCAGGGACGCCTCTGAGAGGAATTCACCAATGGTTCTTAATTAACCCCCTTGGAGCCCAGCAAGTGCTGTGCTAATCAGCCACGGGGAGCTGGGCTGGTTTGGGAGGTGAGCTTTTCTGAGCACAACAGTGGCGCTCGATCTAATTAATTTAATGTATTAATGACATCCGCTTCCTGTTTTAATTGGCATTTATCTCCATGGAAGAAAGCCCGGGTTGGTTGGTAGTGATGGGTTGTGTGTGTGTATGCGTGTGTGTGTGTGTGTGTGTGTGTGTGTTTAATGCTTCTTAAGTGCATTTGGAACTGAGTGTGAGATTGGCCTGTCCTGATGTCCTTGAAACAGCAACTTCTCCATCTGCATCTGGAACAAAGGGGCCATTTCCTAAGACCTGGAGGGGCTTGGGGCTGTCAGCGAATAGGTGGAGGAAGCCATCCTGAGTGTAGCCTGTGGCTGCGAGGTCACTTGTCTAACCCTGAGGGTCTCACATAGGGACAAAGCCTGGGGTAACACCTGGACTAACCGGAAACCGAAGCTTTGTGCAAGCCCTTCCCTGCACAGCGGAGGTGGCCCCGGTCCCCACACCCACTCACTGCTTCCCTTCATGGTGGCTCTTTATTCACCAAAGTTTCTGTTGCCACGCAGCATACATGAGAGGAGATGTAGGCACAGTCAGCACGCAGCACATGGAAGTTTCCGGTGTGAACTCCCTTTGTGCCAGCGTCCAGATCCACACATGGAACCTTCCTTTCTGCTTGGGATGTGGAGGGAGGCCAGCCTGCAGTTCCTGTCCCCCATCAGCAGCCCCTCAACGTCCTACTCTGCCCCCAGGATAAGGTGGGCTTCGCGCTGTGCTCCGGGCCTCGGCTGGAGGTGGCTCTGGCCTCCAAGGACAGAGAGATCTTGCGGCTGCTGAAGGATGCGCAGCACCTCCGAAACTCGCTGCAGGAGCTGGAGGAGGCCTCGGCCAGTCAGATCGCAGACCTGGAGCGACAGCTCACAGCCAAGTCGGAGGCCATAGAGGCAGGTCCTGGGGGCGGAGACGGGTGGGTGCGCAGGTGGAGGGGCAGGCTCCGAGCACCGGGCCAGCCTCACCCTGCGGGTTTCACTTCTAGAAGCTGGAAGAAAAGCTGCAGTCACAATCCGACTATGAAGAGATCAAGACGGAGCTGAGGTACAGGCCCTGCCTCCCTCTCTCCCTCCTCCCTGGCCGCCATTCTGATGCTCTTGTCTCCCCACCAACACCTGGCCAGTAGCGGTCATGCCAGGTGGCTGCCTTGTCACAGGTGTGGTAATCAGGGACTGACATGCAATCCAGACAGCTCAGCCACTCTTGGGGCCAGCTGATGCAGCTGCCTGCAGGGACCTGGCCTCGTTAGCAATGCTCGCATGCAGACCTGTGGGTGCCCCCGGGGATCAGCCGTGTAGTCACCCCTTGGTATCCACAGAGCATTATGGTCAGGACAGCTGAGGATGCCAAAACCTTCAGGTGCCAAAGTCCCTTACAGGAGCTGGCATGGTGTCTGCAGAGACCCTTGTACCTCCTTCGGGGCTCCTGAGGCAGTGCCACACCCCAGCCCCTTCAGGAGATACAGGTGTTCCTCAGCATAGCTCAAGATAAATTCAAGTTTTACTTGTTGGAACTTTCTGGAAGTTTTCTTTTTCCAAATGTTTCCCATCCATAATAGATACAGGGGCTGCCCTACCTCTGCCCTGGCAGATGCCCCAGCGGATTAGGTGTGAGTGCCTCCAGCGAGGCCTCTTTCTCAGTCCTGGGGCTTGGCTGACCCCTGGTCTCCCCACTGTCTCCACAGCATCCTGAAGGCCATGAAGCTGGCCTCCAGCACCTGTGGCCTCCCCCAGGTGAGTATCCCTGCCACCATCCTCATCCCCAAGGGCAGGCTGCCCCCAGCCTCCTGCCAGCTGTGCCCTCTCAGCCCTACTTCCTGTCTCCTCAGGGTATGGCCAAGCCCGAGGACTCGCTGCTCATGGCAAAGGAGGCCTTCTTCCCCTCGCAGAAGTTCCTTCTGGAGAAGCCTGGCCTCCTGACCAGCCCTGGTAAGGAGGGACGAGCTCTGGGCCAGCGGCTGGGGGCAGCAGGGGGCTCGGGTCTGCAGTGCCACCATGAGCCTGTCCCTCCAGCATCACACAGCTCAGTCCCAAGGCACCATAAAGATCTGGACACCCAAAGAGCATGAGCCAGCCCCGGGTGGGTTCCCCTGGAAGGGGCTGTGTGCAGGCAGTAGAAGATCTGGGTTCCCTTCCCCCATCCGCTTGTCTGTGTCCCCTCCTTCCCCACCCTCTCTCTGAATTGTGCCCCATTTGTGTGTCCCTCTCTGTCTTTCCTTACCTCTGTCTCCTCCCTTCAATCCCTTTCATCCCCACCCCCGGCATGTGGCTTCTAATTCTCACTTTGTGTCTCTCTCCCTATCTCGCATTCTCTCTTCCATTTGTGTCCCTCTATTCCTGGTTCTTCTTTCCCTTGTGGTCCCTGGATCACGGTCCACCTTTCTGTCCTTGTCTATCTGTCCTGCATTCTAGAGGAGGACCCATCGGAAGACGACTCCATCAAGGACTCGCTGGTGGCCGAGCCACCCTACCCCTCCCCACAGCAGCTCCCACCTCCACCAGGCCCTGAAGATCCATTGTCTCCCAGCCCAGGACAGCCCCTGCTGGGCCCTGGCCTTGGGCCTGATGGTCCCCGGACTTTCTCACTGTCCCCCTTCCCCAGCTTGGCCTCCGGGGAGAGACTGGCCGGGGACACACTGCTGCCCAAGCATATGATGCCCCCAGCGGCCTTCAAGGGTGAGGCAGGTGGCCTGCTGGTGTTCCCGCCAGCCTTCTACAGCACCAAGCCCCCTGTGGGCGCTGCCACCCCAGCCCCCGGCCCCGAGCCCCCCGGAGCCCCTGAGCAGGCGGATGGTGTTGGTAGTGCAGCGGCGGCCGGGGCCGAGGAGGAGCAGCTGGACACGGCGGAGATCGCCTTCCAGGTGAAGGAGCAGCTGCTGAAGCACAACATCGGGCAGCGGGTGTTTGGCCACTATGTGCTGGGGCTGTCGCAGGGCTCCGTCAGCGAGATCCTGGCCAGGCCCAAGCCCTGGCGCAAGCTCACAGTAAAGGGCAAGGAGCCCTTCATCAAGATGAAGCAGTTCCTGTCGGACGAACAGAACGTGCTGGCCCTGCGGACCATCCAGGTCCGGCAGCGAGGTGAGCCGCGTGAGCCCGTGACTGCTGCCAGCACCCAGGACAGTGGGCCTTGCCTCCTGGTGCCTTAGTGTCCCCATCCAACAGCCTCCTGGGAGCCCTAAGGATTAAGTGGGTGCAAAGCACTGAGCAATGCACTTAGCAGTAGCACCTGCCCAAGAGTGGCCAGCCCAGGTAGTTGTTACCACCGCTGCTGTCCTTGCCGCTGTGGTCATGTGTGAGCTCAGGCCCAAGTTACCTGCACGGGCACCGTCCATATGCAGAGTGAGCATGAATGACCTTGCCGCGTGAAGGCAGTCTCAGCCTCACACCCCTGGCCCTGGAACCCATCGCACTCAGCTCCTGGATGGACCCCACCCTGCGACAGATGCCTCCTTGCCCCCCCCCCCCCAGGCAGCATCACGCCCAGAATCCGCACGCCAGAGACGGGCTCGGATGATGCCATCAAGAGCATCCTGGAGCAGGCCAAGAAGGAGATTGAGTCGCAGAGAGGGGGTAAGTGTGGCCCTGACCCCTAGGGACTTCTACAGGATGAGAACCTCCAGAAGCCGAGGTCTCTCCAGATCCCCCACATGGTCATGTCAGGCCTCAGATCCTTCCGTGGCTCCCTACTGGGACTCCTGTGTCCCCTCCTCCGCTTGGTGGGAAGTCTGCCCCATGTGTCACACCAGCCCCAATGCCCTGTGCTGTTCCCTACGCCTCCGGTACCAGCCTCACCTGGACACCTTTCCCAACCAACTCCTGCTCATACTTCACCCATAAGTCACCTCCTCCAGGGAGTCCCCCGCCCCTGATGAGAAGGAATGCTGCCCTTCTTGGTCTTCCCATCATGATCTGCAAAGCTTGGTACAGTAGAGCCAGAGTGTCACGTGACCAGCATGAGTTACTTGCCTCTCTCTGCCTCCCTCTGCTCCTCCTTCAAATGGGGTGAGTGCTGAAGTGAGATCGTGCCTGGCAAGTGCAGGCTGCCACCAGGAAGGTGCTGCATAAAGATCGTTCCAGTCGATGTTATCCTTACTACCTCTGTCATCGTACAGCTGCAGTTTCCAGGGACTCTGCTGGTGTGGCTGTCCCTGCCCCTGTCTGGGACTTGTCATACCCAAGGACCAGTTTACCCCAGCACAGTGTAGCTCAGCACAGAGTAGACCTTGGCTAGCTGCTGGGGACTGGGGCCTGTCTCCTACTTGGCTTTGCAGTGTCTGCTGCCCCCTGGTGGCTGCTTGGAACAGGTTCCTGATTTCCAAGCTACCTGGTACTACCAGGAATGCAGGTGTTTTCCTAGGACCCGCCCTCCTTCCTGTTTACTAGTGTCAGACTTGCAGGCCATAGTGGTCAGACCTGTAAGCCCAGCACCCTGGAGGCTGAGGAAGGAGGACTGCAGCACATTCAAGACTGCTCTGGGCTACATAGTCCAAGGCCAGCCTGAACTACATGGCAAGACCAGGACTCAAAAAACAAATCAACAACAGCAAAAACAGTGACCAACTTGTAACAACTTACACTTTCAGCATTGAGGGATCAGTATGTAACATATGTATGGTCACTTTTGCAGCTATTTAAGATGGAAGGGTTTGGGGCCAGTGAGATAGCTTAGTGGACTCAACACTTGCTTAGGCAAGTGTCAGGGACTGGGGTTCAATCCCTAGCATCACAGCCCTGCAGGCCACACCCCTGGGTATGCTGAGCTGGCCACAAAGACCAGGCATGATGGTGCATGCCTATAATCCCAGCACTGGGGAGACTGAAAACAGGAGGATCACTAAGAGTCCGAGCTGCGTAGTGAGATCTTATACCAAATACATAAAAATGGAAGGGGTTTGTTGTGTTGTTTTGTTTTTGTCTTTGTAAGTTTAGTTAGGTTTGATTTGATATTTTGAGTTCTGGGAATTGAACCCAAGTCTATGCACTGAGCTATATCCCCAGCCATTATTTTTCTTGTTTTTGGTATTTGTTTGTTTGTTTATTTATTTATTCATTCATTCATTCACTCATTCATGTTATGGCTGGCTCAGCCTGCCCGGCACTTTAAACAGCTGAGCTATCTCACCGGTCCTTGTTTGTTTGTTAAAACAGGTGTTTACTAAGATGTTTACTAAATTGCCCAACCTGGGCTCAAACTTGTAAGCCCCCTGCCTCAGCCTCCCAGAGCGTATGGACTGCAGATATCTATCACTACGCCAGGCTATGATGGGAGAATGTCTTAATGATAGGAGCAATGGCACACCTGTCACCCCAGCTCTCAGGAGGCAAAGGCAACAGGATCAAAGGCCAGCCTCCGTGACAAGGCAAGGCTTTCTTTGTCATGAAGAAACAAAATTAAACTTATTTTTAAAAATGTAATTTAAAAAATGATAGGAGAAATTGCTCCTGCTAGTTCTCAGTAGGCACAAACCAAACCCTGTCCCCAATAAAGTAGGATCATACAATGCATGTGGTGTGGGAAACATGCCTAAAGAAACATTAAAAGGATGAGGGGCCAGGGAAGTAGCTCAGTGGATTAAGGGCCTGCCTGGCAAGTGTAAGGTCCCAAGTTCGATCCTCTATACCACACACACACACACAAAAAGGACAATTATGGATTCCTACTTGCACATTTTTTGTGTGTGCATATGTGCCTATGTTCACCACAGTAAATATGCGTGGCCTTTTTTATTGAACTTTTTTAAAAATTAAGGTTAAGGCTAGGGCTATGGCTCAGCAGCACAGTGCCTGCCTAGCAATCTTGAGATCATAAGTTCAATTCCTATTACCCAAAAGAAGAAGAAGGAGAAAAAGAAGATAAGTGAGGCTGACCGGCACCCTATAATCTCAGGATTCTGGGAGGCTGAGGCAGGAGGATCGATTGCAAGTTTGAATAGAGCCTACATAATTTAGTGACTTAAGCCAGGTGTGGTGGCACAAGCCTGTAATCCCAGCACTTGGGAGGCTGAGGCAGGAGGATCGGTGTGAGTTCAAGACCAGCCTGAGCTCCACAGTGAGCTCAAGGCCAATCTAAACTGCATAGCGAGACCCTGTCTCAGACAAAAAAAAAAAAAAAGTTCCGTGGCTTCATTGCTCTTTTAGTTGGAAAGCCATAGATGTAAATTAAACCATAATTTAACGCCCTGCTGTGCCAGGCGATCCCCACACCTGCGGGCCTGAACTCTGCCACTAGGAACCTCTTTGCCCTGTCCCCCCAGGTGAGCCCAAGAACTCCGCTGCGCTCCCGAGCATGACCAACGGGGCAGCGTCTGCCAGCACCTCGGAGGACGCCATCAAGAACATCCTGGAGCAGGCGCGCCGAGAGATGCAGGCGCAGCAGCAGGCGCTGCTGGAGATGGAGGCCGCACCTCGCGGCCGCTCGGTGCCGCCGTCGCCCCCCGAGCCGCGGCCCCCACTGGCAGCGGGGACCCAGGGCGCGGCGCCCGCTTTCGTCAAGCAGGAGGACAGTGCGGGCGGCGGGGGCACCAGCAGCAGCGCCACGCAGACGCCGCTCACTGTGCTGTCCCCCGCCGCCTTCGTGCAGAGCATCATCCGCAAGGTCAAGTCCGAGATCGGCGACGCCGGCTACTTCGACCACCACTGGGCCTCGGACCGCGGGCTGCTCAGCCGGCCCTACACCTCCGTGTCGCCCTCGCTGTCCTCCTCCTCCTCCAGCTACTCGGGCCAGCCCAATGGGCGCAGCTGGCCCCGCACTGACGAGGCCCCCGCGGCCGCCGAGGATGAGGCGCCCGCGGCCGAGGACGAGGCGCCCCGGGCGGGCGAGCTCAAGGCGGAGGGCGGCGACACCAGCGGCGGGCGGCTGGCCTTCTACCCGGCGTATGTGCCGCGCGCGCTCAAGCCCACCGTGCCGCCGCTCACGCCCGAGCAGTACGAGCTGTACATGTACCGCGAGGTGGACACGCTGGAGCTCACGCGCCAGGTCAAGGAGAAGCTGGCCAAGAACGGCATCTGCCAGCGCATCTTTGGCGAGAAGGTGAGGGGCTTCTGCGCGGGCGACTCTGTGCCCCCACCCCACCCAGCCACCGAAGGGCTCAGGGGCCCCCACCCTTGGGCCCTCAGTGGGTTCTGTACCATCTGGACTTGAAGTTGTGATCCCCCAGCCTCAGCCTCTTGGAGCACCAGGCTTATAGGCTTGTGCCACTGTACCCAACTTGCTATTAAGGGCCCTTATGCCCATAGCAGGGGAACAGCCCAAGAGAGCACAGGAAGCTCAGGAGGGAGAAGGGACCCAAGGGGTAGGCAGGGTGACTTCCTGAAGGAGGGCCCAGCCCGCTCTAAGGTATGGGGACTGCCACTGGGGCTGGTGACACAGCACAGCACAAGACAGGCTCCTGGAGTGGGAGGGGCAGTTGGAGGCCAAGGCTCAGGGGCCACCCACCTGTGCTGTGTGTTCCAGGTGCTGGGCCTGTCCCAGGGCAGCGTGAGCGACATGCTGTCCCGGCCAAAGCCATGGAGCAAGCTAACACAGAAGGGGCGGGAGCCCTTCATCCGCATGCAGCTGTGGCTCTCAGACCAGCTCGGCCAGGCCGGGGGCCAGCAGCCCAGTGCCTCCCAGGGTGAGTACGGCAGCCCCAGGCTGTGCAGGGCCCGTTGGTGGATGCCGGCACTGTGTTTAGCCGTGTGTCTCACACACGTCCCCTTTGTCTGTCCTTGCTGCCCTGGCTCTGGTCCTCCTGCTTATGGGGGTCCTGTTTCATCTTTCCCTCCACCATAGTGGTGCTTCCTTCTCCTGTGTCTGGTTCTCATATTCCTGGTTTTAGGCCTCTACAGGTACCAGGATGCCCGGGGCAGATAGGGAAAATATTGTGCCTGGGGGCCGGCGAGATAGCTCAGTGGTCTAAAGCACCTGCCTAGGCACCATAGGGACCGCAGTTCAATCCCTGGCACCACATGTTGCCCCAGCCCCACCCTCACCGGCCATAACATAAATAAATAAATAAAGTTTTAAAAATAAAATATTGTGCCTGGGTTTGGGGATCGACCCCAGCTGTCTTATGTAAAGATCTGTTGTGCAGCCCCAGAATCCTTCTCAGCACCTCTGTTCCCCATTCATCAATGATGGCAGAGGAGGGAAGCTTTGCAGGGGTCAGGACACCAAGACCCAGAAAGCTGCCCAAAATCACAGAATGGGCAGGGCCATGGCAAGACAGAGTGCCAGCTCCTCCTCATCCTGATGACCCATGGCCAGTGTTCTTTGGGCTCTGTCAAGCAGCCCAGCCAGGCCACATACTAGAATGAGACCGGTAGCTGCCCACTGAGACTGAGGAAGGGCAAGACCTAGAGTCCCAGAACCTGAGCCCAGCCTCAGTTTCCCAACCTGTAAAGCGGGGCTCCATAGAATAAACCCAGGTTTTAGCATCACAGAAATGAGCCAGATTGGCAGGAGGTGGAGTGACAGAAAACCTAAAGTCACATGACAAAAGCCCAAGTCCCAGGTGCCAGTGTGGACTTCAGCAGTTGCCGCCCACAGGCAAGGGCACGCCTTTGTTGTCTTTGCCCCCTGAGGCAGGGAAGGGCAGGGCGGGCTGGGCTGTGCCAGGTTTGACTTGTTAATTTCTGTTGGTTGAACTTGTAGATCGTCACCAACCAACGACTTCCTTTTGTTGCTTAACTTCATTTGGCGAAAGGCTTGAAACAGAAGGACAGACTCCCTGTTCATGACACCCACACTCTCCTCCTGGTCCTTTTTGCACATTGGTGCCCTTGGGGACTGGTTGGCCACATGATGCCCTTCACCCCTATGGCTCAGGAAGTCCTTGGGTTCTGCAGGGCGCTGGCTCTGAGGACGCCACAATGCACAGGTGCTCTGGCGTTTTCTGTAACCTGGCACATCCTCCTGCTACTTTAAATCACCTCTAGGTGACTCAGAATGCCTCATACCAGGTAAATGCTGTGTAAATAATTGCGGTACATTGTTCAGGGGATGGTGAGAGGAAAAAAGCCATTTGTCCAGTACAGACACAATTTTTCTTATTGTTGTTTTGAGACAGTCTCGATGTATAGTTCAGGCTGGCCTTGAACTCGTGGTGATCCTCCTGTCTCGGCCTCCTAAGTTTTGGGATTATAGACATGCACCACCATGCCTAGCTGACACATTTTTAAAACATATTTTTAATTAGTGGTTGTTTGAATCTCTGGCCATAGAACCTGAGGATGTAGAGTCCATCTGTATTTCCCAAGAAACCCATAGAAGATGTGTCGTGATTCAGCCGTGTTACATGGCCCACTCTCCGATAGTGTCCTCATATTAGATATGTTCCATACGCGAGCTCTACTCAAGGTCATAGCTATCCCCACTTCATGGCTAAGAAGCAGCTCACGGACGCACGCTTGGAGCCTTCATGAGCGTCCTCGGATTGTCTCTTCCCGGGATGTCACCGAGGTGGTTGCAGAATGGGTTGGTGCCAACCGTGGGCTCTGCCCAGCTGCCTGCTGTGTGTGCCTCTGCCAGGTGGTACTGATCACTCTCTGCCTCTTTGTGTGGCCCACAGCCAGTCCCACGGAGCCCCGGGCCTCGCCATCGCCACCCCCAAGCCCCCCGGAGCCCGAGAAGAACTCCCAGGAGCCTTTGAGCCTGTCACTGGAGAGCAGCAAGGAGAACCAGCAGCCCGAGGCCCGAGCTGGCTCCGGGCTGGGCGGGAAAATGTGCCCGGGCAGCCAGGCCACGGCAGGTATCCAGGAGATTGTGGCCATGTCCCCAGAGCTGGACACATACTCCATCACCAAGAGGGTCAAGGAGGTCCTCACGGACAACAACCTAGGTACGGGCCCATGGGGTCAGGGGTGCTGCCTCCCACCCTAGGTGCCTCCTGCTTGTCTCAAAAAGAGTCCCCATGGTGCCCCCCGGGTCCAGCCAGATGGTGCTGCGGCCCTGGGCATGCACGGGTCTATTCGAGGTCTGTGACTCTGACCCTGACCTCGGTCCCTGTAATGGGAATAAAAGGCGGGGGTGCTACAGCTGGACCTCTCCTCCCACAGTTCCCAAAGCCTCATGCTTGTCCTGCGGAGACATGCAGAAAAATCTGCTCCAGGGCTCTCACTCTCTTTTTTTTCTTATCACAAACTCCTCTGAGACATAGATGCAGATTAGGCCTCTTGCTCTCTTTTTTTTCTTATCACAAACTCCTCTGAGACATAGATGCAGATTAGGCCTCTTTCAAAGAGTTGTACGCAAGCCCCAAGTTTTCACTATAATGTCTTTTATAAACAAGATATGTTCTCTGGGTGTGGTGGCACACTCCTGTAATCCCAGCATTCAGGAGGCTGAGGCAGGAGGGTCACATAAGTTCAAGACCAGCCTGGTTTACATAGAGTTCAAGGCCAGCCTGGGCTACATAGTTGCACCATGTCTCAAAAACAAGACATGTTCATTGTTTGTTTTAAAATATACCAAACTGCCGGGAGTGGTGGTCTATGCAGAACTCAGGAGACTGAGACAGGAGGATGGTTGAGAGTTCAAGACCAGACTGAGCTACAAAGTGAGCTCAAGGCCAGCATGAACTACATGGCAAGAACCTGTCTCAAAAAGACAAAATATAAAATAATAATAAAAGATGTAGCAAAGAACCCAGCATGGTAGCACATGCCTGTAATACCAATACTCAGAAGGCTAGACAGGAAGATCACCTCAAGTTCAAGGCCAACCTAAGCTACACGGTGAGACCCTGTCTTAAAATAAATAAAGTTTTTAAAAAAAAAAGAAAAAAAAGCTGGGGGCTGGGGAGATAGCTCAGTAGAATAAGCGCTTGCCTGGCAAACACAAGGACCTGAGTTCAATCCCCAGTCCCACCAAAAAAAAAAAAGCTGGGCATGGTGGCACAT
>PVKN010013165.1:0-20147 GCA_004027915.1 Capromys pilorides | reverse complement strand
TTGTTTTCTTCAAAGTAGTTGTTCAGATTACCAGATATAAATGTGTAAAATTGGTCGAAAACATTTAAGCATGAACTGTTCCTTTCAATAAACCAATTGATAGAAATTAGTAGTACACTTCTCTTAGCAATCTTGTGTATCATGTGCATATGTGTGTGTATATATGTATATATCCATATATCCATATATATATATATATATATCCTTTTCTTCTTCGTTTTTTTCTTTCCCTCATCCCAGGTGTTCTTTCCTTTCACAGCATCTATTGTACCTTTTGGATTTTATTTATTCCTTCAGGTTCTTTTTTTAATGTATTTAGTACAGGATCCGCAGGATCTCACTACACAATTCAGACTTGTAATGATCTTCCTGTTTTCAACCCCCTAAGCTCTGAGATTACAGGCATGCGCAACCATGCCCAGTATCAATCACTGCCTCAGCACGCCCTGGGGGCAGGGCTGGCACAGCACACTGGGGATCAAACCCCAGTCCTTGTGTCTGCCTAAGTAGGCGCTTTAATCTGCTGAGCTATCTGGCTGGCCCTCCTTCAGGTTCTTAAGGGAGATGATGCTATATTTATGCATGTAAGTCTGATTTGTTTCCCTTATGAGTATGGTCTGTAGCTCAACCATTTACCTATAAAAGCCTCCAGTTTATCTTTCTTTATAGCTGAGTAATACTCAATTGTATAAAAATGCCACATCTTTGTTATCCATTCCTCACTTGATGAGCATGTGGGTTGTTTCCAAGATTTAGCCAAGATGACAAATTGCACAACTATGAACATAGATGCAGAGATGTTGTGATACAAGATTTTTAGTTCTTCTGGAAAAATACCCAGAAGGGAAATAACTAGGGTGAACAGGACCTCCAATCCTAGCTTTTTTTTTTTTAAACCTAGCTTTTTGGAGGAATCTCCACACTGATCTCTATAGTGGTTGTACCAGTCTACACTCCCACCAACAGTGGAGAAGGGTTCCTTCCCCACAAACTCTCCGCCACAGGCCCTCTAGCGTTTGTTGTTGGTTTCCTGATGAGAGCCATTCTTTCGCGGATGAGATGGGGTCTCTATGGAAACATTTTTAGCTACTTTTTACTACATTTCTGTTGACCTGTTGTTTTTCTCAAAACAAGTGAATGTCATAGAATCCTTTGGGCAACCTTAAGTGAATTAACTGAGAAATTTCAAAGCTGCTGTGTGTCCGTGTGTAGTGTCAAGACAGTTTCGCAGGAAGGATTGTGAATACTTTCTTTCTAAATGTCACTGCTGTAGTTGGAGTACAGAATGTTCCCAGCACTTCCCAGCTCTGTCTCCGCATCCCTAGCCCTTTCCCTCATGAGCAGCTGTGAGTCATCTCAAGCCGACTAGCACCCTCTCTCTGCACTAAGCGAGAAGGGGAAGGGGAAGCACTGTCCGGAATGTTTCTTTGCTGCTATTATTTTATCTCCTAGAAATTTAGCTTTCTCTAGTTCAGAAATCTTACCTAGTGCTCGCATGGTCTCCTAAGGATTTTGTTATAAGACTGTGTCATTACTCACATGCATGCTGTTTCTTTGTATTGAGAGAATGTATTGATACAGCTACTGCAAGGGGTATGTTGATGGGCCCAGGCAAAGGAGCTGCTTAGTAAAGGAAAATTCTTTCCATACTAATTACCTGTAAACCATTCACTTGTTTTTGTTGTTTTGTTTTTTTTTTGAGATAGAGTCTGACTGTGCAGTTCAGCCTGGCCTTAAGCTCACTATGTAACCCAGGGTGGCCTCCAGCTCATGGTCCTCCTGCCTTAGCCTCCTGAGTGTTGGAGTCATAGACATGCACCGCCACCAAAAGGCACATCCTTGTGATTTAAAACACACATAAAACACTTTTATTCATTGTTTTTTTTTTTTTTTTTTTGTGGGACCGAAGCTCGAACTCATGACCTTGCACTTGCCAGACAGGCACTTGTGCCACAGAGCTCTTTCCCTAGCCCCATTCATAAACCACTTCTAGATGATCCCATCACTCTTAATTCAGCTTCTCATTCATCCATTAATGTTTTAAGTCAAAGTAAGCTCTTCTTGGCACAGAATTGTAAGTCTTTTATTATCTTTGACATTGGTGATGCATGCTAAACTATTTCTGGTGCTTTTGTATCTTAATGAGTATTTCCTTTTTCCACTTTGCCACCTGAGACGACTTTGTAGCCTGCACACCTGGGCTTTTCATCATTTGTCAGTGTGGCTGAGCTAAGCTCCTCACTTTGGGGGTTCCCGCCTGAGAGAGTGCCTCGCCTTTCTTGTAGGTTCTTCGCTTCTATGCAATCTGGGATGACACCAACAGCATGTTTGGTGAATGTCAGAACTACGTCATCCACTACTACCTCATGGACGACACAGTGGAGATACGTGAGGTCCATGAGCGGAATGACGGGAGGGACCCCTTCCCCCTGCTGATGAACCGCCAGCGCGTTCCCAAGGCCTTGGTGGATAACGCAAGTACGTGTGATGTTAAGGCTTCTACGTTTATTCTCTCTTGAGTCTTTGTTTGGGATCTCAGAAGAGTGACTGGATCAGGACGGTTATTTCCGTCCCCTTGAGGGGCACTGGCCCTGTTTCCTGGTGCTCAACAACTCTTTCCTGCAGCTTCCCACCTTTACCTTACTCCCTGGCTGGAAAGGCCTGCCTCCCAGTCCACCTGGGGAGGGCCTGCCTCCTAGCCTGGGAGGGAAGGGCCTGTCTCCTAGCATGCCTGAGGAGGGCCTGCCTCCTAGCCTGGGAGGGAAGGGCCTGTCTCCTAGCATGCCTGAGGAGGGCCTGCCTCCTAGCCTGGGAGGGAAAGGCCTGTCTCCTAGCATGCCTGAGGAGGGCCTGCCTCCTAGCCTGGGAGGGGAGGGCCTGCCTCCTAGCCTGGGAGGAGGCTTGGTGTGCAGAACAAGGTAACAAAGACAAAGTGGCAGTTGGAGATTCACTCCAAGAGAGGTGGAAGGGGCATTAAAAACTGAGGCATTCTAAGAGTAGATTGTGTGTGTGTGTGTGTGTGTGTGTGTGTGTGTGTGTGTGTGTGCAGGGTCTCACTATGCAGCTTGGACACATAGTTATGCTCCTTTTTTCAACCTCCCCAGTGCTGCGATTAGAGGCATGTGCCGCCACACCTGAACTTTAATGTATTTTTCAAGTAGCTCAGTTCCCATCTAAAAATATAGCTCAGCATTTGCTGACCTGCTTTCCTGACTTCGCCTCTTTCTGAGTAGGAAGGAGGTTTCTGCATGGTAGAGGTTGCAGCCAGGAGAGGCCTCCCTGTCCTGGGGGCAGGGGGGTGGGGGTGTTGGGTCGAGCCTGGCTCTTTCTTTGATTGTTTAAAATAACTTGGGGTGCTGGGGAGTAGGAAGGCTGCAAAGCCAGGGCACGGCCGCCAGCACTGCTTCCTGGGGTTGGCAGTCTTGACTTAGCCGCCTCCTCTGCAGTTAGACAATCTTCACCTGCAACCATGTCTTCTTGGTCACAGGTAGTGGTGTCTCTCCTGTCTGAGTGGGAGACAGAATTTTGTAAATCCTTCCTTGATTTTTTTGGTCTTTTTATTGTATTTGGGGGGAAAGAAGAGATAAAGCATTGTACATAGAGAGTAGAGCATCTGTGGTGGTTCAGGCTATACACAGGTCTGACAGCCTGAAAGCTGGCTTCCCCCTGCCCACAGGTGCTGCTGGCCTCCTGTGGCGTTGCATGTTAAGTGGGTGTTACCTGTGGGCAAGGACCTGGGGGTTGTGGTTGTGAGGCGAGGTGATCAGAACGCACCTGCGGTTCACCGTGATTCCTATGCAGAAAGTGGAAGCGGCACACAAGATGCCCGTGGGAAAGCAAAGAGATGTTGAAAGCAGGGTGCTGTGTAGAGAAAAGGAAACAGCGCAGTGGCATTTGCGCAGTGTGAGATCTATGCACAGCTCGGGGCACAGGGTCCACAGATAGCCCGAGAGCTGCACGCTACTGGCGAAGGAGACTACGGCTGCCCCAGTGATGCTGCCCAGTCCTGGGGGATCTGCGCACCCCACCCCAGGCCAGGCACGGTGGATGCGGCCTCAGGGCCCAGCCACGTCCCAACAGAGGCCCCTGGGGGTGGCTCTCAATTCAGAGGTGAAATAAATCATGCTGTACATCAGGAAACTAGAAAAACAGCTAACTACAGCAAAATTCACAGAAGGAAAGAATGAAGAGCAGAGCAGAGACAAACGGTATGGAGACTTAAGAACTACAGAAGATCAGTGCGGAGAGATCTGCTGCTTCAAGAAGATGAACAAAATTGGCAGACCCTGAATGAGGCTAACAGAAGAAAGAGAAGACTCAGTGAAAATCGCAGTGGACAGAGGACCTATTAACATTATTATGCACAGCTGTACAACAACAAATTAGACCACGTGGAAGAACATGTACAAATCTCTGGGCATTTCAGCCTCCCAAGACTGGCATGAGAAATACAGAACTAGAGTAGACCAGGGACAGGGAAGGAGCCTGAAGCATTAAGCAGAGGCCTCCTACAAAAGGAAGGCGCAGACCTGGAGGGCGCCACTGCGAGCTCAGCCAAACATCTAAAGAACCGTACTGATTCTTCTTAGATACATGCCCTAATAAGTTAAAGAAGAAAGAATTCTTCCAAACATTCGTTGATGCCAGCATTACATTAGTAAAGTAATCATTCAAAGATACACACGTACAAAGTGTGGGTCAGTATCCTTATGGAACACAGATATAGAAATCCTCAACAAAATGCTATCCAGCTGCATCTAGCAGCTCATTAGAAGGTGCTGCACTGTGATGGAGCTGGGCACATCCCAGCGTGAGCACAGTTCAAACAGACAAAGTAACAGACACGATGTACCACACCACACCACGGAAGCTCCTTGGGCATCTCAACAGATGCAGAAAAAGTGCTTCATCAAACTTAGCATCCCTTTATAATAACAGAACCAAACTGACACAGAATATGTACCTCAGCTTACTGATGACCACTTGGATAAGATGACCAATAGCTATGGGTTGGGGAGATAGCTCAATAGTCTACGCACCTGCCTGGCAAGTGCAAAGACCTGGATTTGATCTCCAGTACTGAATGCTGTGCCAGCACTGGAAACAGCCACTGAAACTGAGCATGATGGTGCCCGCCTGTAACCCCAAAGCTTGGGAGGCTGAGACAGGAGCATCACTATAAGTCTGAGCTGCATAGTGAGACCCTGCACCAAATAGATAGATAGGTAGATAGATAGATAGATAGATAGATAGATAGATAGATAAATTGAGGAAAAAAGAAGCCAATAGCTAATGTTTTTTTAAATGAGGGAGAAACTGAACGCTTCCCAAGTTCGGCATCAAAACAGGGATCTCCACTTTTATTCAACATGGAGTTGAAAGTCCTCGCCAGAGCAGCCAGTCAAAACAAAACAGCCTTGCAGTTGGAAACTAGAAACCAGCTTGTCAGTGGCAGATGGCGTGATCTTATGCATGTAGAAAGCCCCAGACACTGCTCAAAACAATTGGAACCAACAAATGAATTCAGCAATTTTGCAAGACAGAAAGTAAACATATAAAAATTAGTGGTGTTGCTATATACTAGTGGCAAACTATCTGAAATAGAAAGAAAGAAATCACCTTTATAGTCCACTTTTTTAAAAATTTAATTTAAAATTTTTTAAACCTCATTTATTTATTTGTGTTATGGCCAGCTCATCCTGCCCTGGGGGTGGGGCTGGCACAACATGTGGTGCCAGGGATAGAACCACAGTCCCTCTGGTTGCCTAAGCTTGCCTAGGCAGGCACTTTAGACCACTGAACCGTCTCGCTGGCCCATGAAATTACCTTTACAATAGGTACAAAAATATCTACAAATAAATTTAGCCATTCCATGACCATGGGTTGGAAGACTCAAAACTGTTCTGTGCGCTTGGTACCCAAGGCAACTTACAGATTTGATGCAATCTGTCAAAATACTGGTGACATTCTTCCCAGAACTAGAAAAGCAAATCCTAAAATTTGTACAGAGCCACAAAACATACACACAAGCAAAGCATGTGACAAAACTGCTCGGAGAAGAAACAAAGCAGGAAACATTACACCACTGATGCCAAAATATACTGCAAAGCTGAAGTCCTCAGAACAACGCGATGTTGGTGTAAGAACAGACATAGAGACCAGTGTAATAGAATAGAGAGCCTACATGTAACACACACACACCCACAGAGCAACCTAAGTATTTTTGATAAAGTACTAAGAACGTGCACCAGATAAAGGACAGTTCTCAATACAGAGTGCTAGGAAAACTGGGTGTCCATGTGCTAAAGTGAAGGTAGACCTCTGTCTATCCAGTATCAAAAATCAACTGAAAGAGTGTGATCCCTGGCACCACATGCTGTGCCAGCCCCACCCCTGGGTGCACTGAGCCGGCCACCGAGACCGGGTGTGGTGGTGCACACCTGTAATCCCAGGGTGGGGAGGCTGAGACAGGAGGATCACTATGAATCTGAGGTGCACGATGTAGTGCGACCCTATACCAAATGCATTAGAAAATCAATTGAGAATAGATTTAAGACCTAATTGTGGGCCTGGGATTTAACCTAGCGGCACAGCACCTGCCTGGAAAGCACAAGGTTGTGAATTCAATTCCCAGTACCAAAATAAACAAACAAACAAAACAAAACAAAAAAAAAACCCCACTAAATGTAAGACTCAAAACTATGAAACTTTTAAAAGAAAAGATAAGATAAATAATTTTTAGGACATTGGAATGGACAAAGATTTGGGAAGGACAAGACCCCAAAGAACAGGTGGAGAAAAAAAATGAGATAAACGAAATGATGTCAAGCTAAAATTTGCTCCACAGCAAAGAAAAAGAGCGAAGCGTGTGAAGAGACAACCTACAGAGTGGGAGAAAATGTTTGCAAGCTGAACTTTGGACAAAGGGTTAATATTCAAAATATAAGGAACTCAGAAATCTCAGTGGATAAACAAATAAGAAAATCCAATCTAAATTTGGACAGTAGAGTTTCACAGCATCTGAGTCCCTTAAAATCTTGGATCCCAGATTTGTCTCTGTCTCATCCATGTGACCTGAGGTTAACCCTTCTGCACACTGTTTTCACCTCCTGGAGCTTCCAGGTTGTAGGTACGTCACTAGAGCTGTGTGGAGAGGCAGCAGGGTGAGGTGTGCCTGGCCTTTAGAGAGGTGAGGAGCGTCTTTGTACGCGACTCATTAGTCCCAAGGCAGGAGTAGGGAGAGACTTAAGCTCCTATCAGTTAAATAATGCCTGGAATGAGAGTGGTGGCGTTAAAGAAATGGCATTGAATTGAGTCTGAAAGACAACTATCCAGTGGTTGATTTTTATTAAATTCAGCTAAGCCTAAGTTAAATACCTGCCATAGTAGCCATTTCATTCACTAAGAGCGAGGGAGCATCTTTTTTATTGTTACTATTTTTATATATTTAGTACAGAGGCCATAGTGTCTCATTACACAGATCAGACTCATAGTGATCCTCTTGTTTTTAGCCTCCCAAGCACTGGGATCACAGGTGTGTGCCACCATGCCCGGTCTCTGCTGCTGTCTTAGCGCGCCCTGAGGGCAGGGTCCACAGGGCACCCTGGGGATGGAACCCAGGCTTTGCACATGCCTGAGAGGTGCTTTCGTCTGCTGAGCTACCTGGCTGGCCCTTACGGAGCATCCTTGTTGGCTCAGTTAGTCATTCACATAATGGTAATTGAGCAGACTTACGCATGAACCAGTGGTTGGAATGAGAGATCTAAAACTAAGTCCCTCACTATGAGTCCGAACTGTGTAGTGAGACTTTGTAGGCCTTGTACTAAGTACATAAAAAAAAAAAAAAGAGTCCAAAGTCTTTATAATCTTATGAGGAATGTGCATCAATAGCAGGTATTTACATAATATCCACATTACCACATTGATATTACTACAGTTTGAAAGAATATTTATAGAATTGCATACAGTCATACAGGTTGTGAGACATTCATTTTCAGTAATATGGTAGATTGAACATTTATGGGGACCCTTACTATACTATAATTTCAACTATAAACATAGCTCCTTTTTTAGCTTAGAGCGCTGGAGATAGTGACAGAGTAAGGAAAACTCTCAAGAACCAGATGTAAAGAAGGGCTCACCAGCTAACAAATACTAGAGGTGGAGTTTGCACAAGGCCATGTGAAACACACAAGAGCAAAAGCCAGTGGGGATGAACAGGGTGCAAAGCTAGGATTTCTGGTGAAGCTGAGCGTTCTGAGAGGGGCCATCAGCAGGGGAACCTTCTGCGGAGGAGCTGCTTTTCTCTCCAGCCTTGACTCTGCGTCAAAAGGAGGAAGGAATCTTCTAAAAAGTTTCCACAAACCCAGCATTCTCATGTTTGGGCTAAGTATTGAAGTTACATATTTATATCCCACATGTGTTCTCACAATGCCCAGCTGAAGTTCAGATCTGACTCACCTGGCTTCGTCATGCCACAGTTGCTAGATAAACTATGCAAACCACTCTGGAAGGATTGCTTTTTAAGCCCAGGCTTCAAAAAGTTCCCACAAACACAAATCAGTAAATACCCTTAATACAAAGCATTTCCACATGATTAGGAACGTGAGCGCACGCGTGCTCCTTTTTCCCCTCTCACGCACATCGCTATAATACGGACAAAAATAATACTCCCTATCAGGACATGGTAGAAATAACCTACAGTGCACAGCTGCAAAGAGTGCAAATACTTGAACTATAGAAAATAAAAGTAAATATTTTCAATATGTTTTACAAAAAGGGAAAGTTACAGATTACTGGGAAGTTATCAAAGTTGATGAAATAGGTTTGGGAAAGAACCCAAGGGAGATTCTGAAAAGTGGAAGCATGATCATTGGTATAAAAAAGTCAATAGAAGGTGAAGTAGCAGATTAGCCACAGAAGTAGGAATCCATCAGAAAGATGGGGAGCGCTGCAGAAGAGGGGTGATCTGCACGGGAACAGCAGCACAGTGCGTCTAGCTGGAAGTCCAGCTGAAGAAGCGAAGGATAGATGAGGCGGGAGCACTGTGTGCTCAGGAAGGTTGTGCAGCTGGTAATCACCGGAAGTTAGAAAAGTAATGATTGGGTAAATTAAAAAGGAACTTAAATGAAAGAAATAATAATCCTCGTCTTGGTTACTTTTCTTTCATAGCTGGGACAAAATACCCGACACCCAACACGAAGGAGGAAAGGTTTATTTAGCTCCCAGTTAGCAGAGGTTTCAGTCCATACTCGGCTGGCTCCAAGGCAGAGGGCGCAAGGCAGAGGGCAGCAGCTCGTGGCGGTGGCAAAGAGCAAAACAGCAGGAGCCAGAGGGAGGAGCAGCAGCAGGCAAGCCTTGCTCCCCGCTTCCGCTGCATCCAGGCTCTGCCCCAGGCCCGTGTGGCACTGATGTCCACAGTCCCAGCCCTGGATCGTGAATCACAAACGCTAGAAGCCACCCCATGCCTGCATGAGGCTTTGGGGGGCAACTAGACACAAACCGTAACAAGCCTGAAAATAATAAAATCAAAATCAAAGACAAAGGAGGTTTGTGAAACCAAGGTGTTTTCTTAGGAAGGACCAATCAAGTGGCAAACTGCTGATGAGGTTCTCCAGAGGGTGAGGGAAGCAAGGCATTGTGTCTCACACTGGTGTCTCAAGGACCCTGGGGAGAAGCAGTGGCGGGAACAAGGGAAAGGTAGACAAGAGCTGGGCGAGGGGAGGCACTCGCCTCGCTGACAGATGGCCCCTGTGCAGCAGGAGGACACGCTTACACCTTTGCAAAGTTAGTATTAGGCGACCCAAGGTTGCCTAGCAACTCGTAGCTGACGTGGACCGGGGAGGGTGCTTTCTCAGGACGGAGGAGCCTGACCGCTTCCAGCACGGAGGCCTGGTCCTGGTCCTGCCTCCCACGTGTGACCCGTTTCCAACTTCAGCCACTCCTAACAAGGCAGACTTAGAAAATACTAAAACTAAAGAGGAATCGTATTTTCAAAGTGCAAGGGCCAGTGAGATAGCTCAGCGGACTAAGCATTTGCTTAGGCAAGCGTGGGGACTGGGTTCAATCCCCAGTACCACAGGCTGTGCCCGCTCCACCCCCGGGGGCAGGCTGAGCCGCCAATGGAGTCCAGCCATGGTGGCACATGCCTGTAATCCCAGCTGCTGGGGAGGCTGAAAACAGGAGAATGGCTGTAAGTCTGAAATATGTAGTGAGACCCTGTACACATACACACACGCGTGCGCGCGCACACACGCACAATAAATAAAAAATAAAAAATTAAAAGTACAAAAAGGCTTAAACATAAGAGAAAAACAAGTTTTCGCCAATAAATTTGAGAATCAGCAAATTTTCAGAAAATTATACAGTAGCTTGCTGAAGAAATAAACAACCATTACCTATAGGTATTAAAGAAGCAGATTCAGTTTTTAAATTCCCCAGAGACCAGCTGTAGATAAGTTTTATTGATTTTTTATTATCCACTCAAAGAATAATTGTAAGCTTAACATAAGTTCTTTCAGAGAAAAATAAGAAGAACTCCTTAGTTCAGTCCCCTAACACAGACGAGCGACACCGGAAGTGTCTCGGAAATGAGAGCTACAGTCTCTCTCTCAACCCTGGACCCAGAAGTCCTAAAGTGTAGGCAGCGCGTGCAGAGCTTGCTGAGCAGCACAGGCTCAGGGCTGGCTGCGCATGCACGGGCCAGGGCCCGGGGAGCCCTGCACCCTGAGACACGCAAGCAGTGGGGGACCGTGTGCCACGGCCCGCCGCTTCCTGGGCTGCTGCAGGCTGGCAGGCTCAGGCACAGGTGCGGAAGGCAGGCCCTTGAGCCTTAACCGTGCGTGTTTGGGAAGCTGAGGGCGGCAGCTCCTCACGGTGAGGACAGCGGGATCAAGGCTTCCTCTCCGGGACAGCCGAGCCAGCCCTTGCCCGGCCTTTCTGCCTAGCCGTGACCAGTCAGGAAAGCGCAGGCCTGCTCTTGGTCCTCCTGCCCAGCAGGCTCCTGCGCTCAGACTGGGGCTCGCAGCTTTCCTACTCCTCCAGAATGTCGTGCCTCACGATTTCCATGAAGGCCACGCTGCAGGGGGTGAGTCTCAAACGCGTTGACCTCCAGTTCTCAGCAGACACTGTGGAAAAACTGGATATTATTTCAGACGTGGAAGACTGACTCTGCATTTAAAACTCCGTGGGTTCCGCAGGCGTGGATTACTGTAATCATCTCATTAGCGGTGACCGCCTTCTGCCTGCAGCGCTAGGTCACGCTGTCCGGACAGTGGTGATCACCACGGAAATGGAACCATTCTTCAGGGAGGTGCTTACTATCTGTGTCCCAAACAGAGTATTTTCTCCAGGAGGGCAGAGCCGTGTCTCTAGCGTTGCCCCTTGTAATTCCAGTGTTTAGCAGAGTCTTTGGCATATGAGTAGTCACTGAGACACCTCGCATGCCCAAGAGTGGGCCGGAAGTTGAACCAAATCGCTTGAATCCTTCCTAGATCTGAGACCCGCGTCCCACAAAAGGTCATTGTGTTTTCCTCCCATGGTGGTTTCCTCTAAAAACTAATTGTGCTTAGCTTAGTGATTTTTGCTAATAGACCCAGCTGGGTATGGGAAACAGACTTTACGCAAACCATCTGGGACGGTATTTATGTATCCTGCGAACAGATGGAAGTAGATGGCAGTATGTGCTTGTGAGACTGTGTCCCTGTGTACTTCCCGGGTCCCAAGAATCCCGGCCCTTGCGTCGGTCCTTCCCCCACTCACCCCTTCTCCCCTCTCTCCCTCCACGCTGTTAGAGAGCTTCCCGCAGTGTGTGCTGGAGATCTCTGACCAGGAGGTGCTGGAATGGTACACGGCCAAGGACTTCATCGTGGGGAAGCCACTCACTATCCTCGGCAGAACTTTCTTCATTTATGACTGCGATCAGTTTACTCGCCAGTTCTACAAAGAAAAGTTTGGGATCCCCGATTTACCCCGCATCGATGTGAGCAAGCCGGAACCACCTCCCGTGAAGCAGGTAACGGAGTGGGCATTCTGAGTGTGGTGAGAAGGCGGCGCCCTTTCCCCTAGGAATTCGAACAAGAGAAAGAACCGCCATGGCAATCCAGTACTTAGTAAATAAAAGCAGACAAAGCGTAGGTAGTGGAGTGGCTCACAAAAGAATAAGATAAACAGCTGGGCACCATTTAAAGATCCTCAGTCTAACTGGTGATCCAAGAACTAAAGTGAGCACCATAAAGTCTGTTAAAGTCTGTCCAGTGGGGGACAGTGGTCCTTCAGTTCCTCTGAAAGTCACCGCAGCTGTAGGGAGAGGGGCTGGCCACCAGAGGGGATGCGAAGGAGCAGCAGCCACGTCCTGTGGTCCTCACCTCCTCTATCTGAGGTAGTAGCCACTGATCAGAGCCCCGATCGCCACAGCTCGGAGGACACGGCCCTCGGGTGCTCGGTCTGCCTCCCGAAGCCGCGTGCGGGTTCCACGGGCTGCCTCCAGGGGTCTGGCTGGGTGGGAGGGTGGCTGCTGCTCTGCCAAGAGTTGTGTGGAAATGAGCACAGCCCCCTGTCCAAGTCCACACTGCAGTCAGAAGCCCCCCACAGAGTGCAGAGTTGGGCCGGTAAGATGGCTGCTCAGGCAAGCTCAGGCAACTGCAGGGTACCTTGGTTCAATCGCTGGCATCACAGGCTGTGCCACCCCACCCTGAGGGTGGACCAAGCCAGCTCCAAAAAATAAATAAATAAATAAATAAAAATAATATAGTGCAGAGTTTTAGACTGGTTACTCTGGATGGAATCTGCCAGCATGCTTGCTATGGATGGGCAGTGCCCCCCACGTGCTTCCCCCCACCACACTCTCCGCATTTCTAACTTTTACAGCATTTTAATTTTTTTAAGATGCCTTTTGAAATTACAGAACCCATGACATTCCTTTATCATTTGCCTGTTTATCAAATCCTTTCACTTAAAAATTAATTATGGCCAGAGGCTGGCATGATGGTGCCCGCCTGCGATCCCAGCACTTGGGAGACTGAGGCAGGAGGACTGCTGTGAGTTCCAGACCAGCCTGGGCTGTATAGTGCAACTCTGTCTTATGCCTGTGTTAATGCACCAAAGTAGCAATCTCATAAACCTGATCCTTCATGATTTTAGTCAAGACCCATGCTTTAAAGAGTTTCAAATAAAAACTACATCTTTTGAATGTCATACAGCAAATTCATGACGTATCCCAGGTATTAAAATGGCACAGTGTCAAGGACTAACGGCAGTGGTGTTGGCTGTGGCGGGGCAGGAGCAGCTCATGCAGACCCCTGTCACGTGCCTGTGTGCAGAGCAGGGTACCCGTGGCTGTGCTGCCCTCTGCACGGGAGACAACGCCACTGGGCTTTTCTTATGGCAAGAAAGGATGAAGAAGGGCGAAGCTGTTGGGTTCCTCCAGCCCAAACCTCCATCCTCCAGCCTGCTTGCTTCTGGTCTTGCTTGTGCTTGGAGATCCTGTAAACTGATCTCTCTGCTCTCGGGGTATTGTTACATTTCCTCCTAGAGTGTGAGGTGCTTGAGGGTGGCCCTGATTCTGTCCCTCTTGGTGCACCTAGCCCCTCATACGCTCCCTCACTGACAGCAGGCAGGTGATAGAGAATGCTTCTCCAGTTGGACTGAGGAAAGTTGTCTATGCAGTGTGTATAGTATTCCCCAAAAGCTAGCAGTGTCCTAGACAAGACTTTTATAAACAAAGCTTCCAAAAATCAATTACACACACAGAAAAGAAGATTAGGGTTTGGTATGATAGTAGTTCCTAGGGGCAAGAAAATTTCTAGAAGAAAGTGTGGCACCTCTGTGCTGTCAGATTTCTTTTTTCTCTGATTCAACTGTATCAACAGAGGTATTCATTGTTTAAGAACTCTAGGAGCCCCTCGCCCCTAAATTTGTTTCACAGCACTTGACTGACTCTACAGGGGAAATAGCATAGGAGAGGTCTAGGTTTTGATTAAGCAGCCTAGTTTACAATTCAGTTTGTAGATATGGCTGGGGTGAGATGTCAGTTTACTGATCTCCTAACTGGCCTAGGGTTACGCTGTCAGGTACAGAGACATTTCTTTATACGTCAGAATTGGTACAGGGTGGGCTGGAATGTGGCTCAGTGGTGGAGCTCTGGCCTTGCGGGCTAAGGCCCTGGGTTCCATCCCTAGCACCTCCATCCCCTAATAATAGTACAAGGAGATAAGCTGGTGAGGGACGACCACCCAGCAACATGCTTTTTCCTCAGTGAAAGCTTTTGCATCCAAGAGCGCTTTGCCCCTCACCCTCAGTACTGCGAGCTTTCCTCTGTAGCCTGTGCTATAAGATGGGAAAGGGAGGGAAAGCTGGGGTGAGGAGCACCGAGGAAAGAGGAACCACTGTTTGGCTGGTGCATTTGTTTTTCCAGGCCCAGTCCCTCAGTCGTAATAAATCTAATCCTACGTAATGAAACACCTTCGCCTTGTTTCTAGCGATTTCTCTATAGTATGTCGTTCTCCTGTGAGTAAGTGCTCTCTGCTCATCCCTGAAAGTCCTTATCAGAAATGCGTCGGAGTGCGCTGCTTAGCAAGAAGCACATCCTCTTCTGGCGCTGTGTGAATATTCCTCATGGGTACACTGCAGTCATTTTAATTCTAAACCAATAGAAACCAAGAGTGGAAGCCTACAGCTGGGTGGAGAGAGAAGCTGGAGCCAAGCCAGTGACCAGGAGCGGAGGTGGAGATAAAATGGGTCTGTTTAACTCAACAAGTAGGACAAGCTGATGCAGGTGGGATGGTCAGATCAGTTTTATCTTAGGCTTGCTCGATCTGAAGAAAGAGGAAGCTTACAGCCCAAAGAACTTCCTGTGTGGGGGTGGCCCCTGGATGAGTGTCGGAAGGACTATGCGACCCCCAGGCTCTGGGAGCTCAGGCAGCAGCACTGGTGGGTGCGCCATGAGAGCAGGCACGAAACGGTGGTCGCAGTCAGAGAGGCTTATCTAACCAGAAACAGAACCCAGGCAGCAGCTGGAAGGACGAGAAACAGCCAGAAGCCAGAACCTCACTGGGGAAGGGAATTGTGCTCCAGACAAAATCAAGTTCACAGTTTGAGGGGAAGTCTCAGAAGCTTGGAATCCTTGCCCTCTCTACCCACCTCAGTCCGTGATGTGTGCACTGTATGTTGGCAGCAATGCAGAGCAGGTTCCAGGCGTGCAGCCTTACACTGTTGGCTGACCTCCTAAGGATCTCAAATGTTCGGCATGTTCTGTCTCAGCCCTGGGCCCCTTCTCCATGATAACATGGAACTTCTGGGTAGTGGTTTTGCAACTGACACAAATCAGGTCAGTGTCCATCTGCTGAATTGTCTAGTTATATTCTGGCCATATTGACCGCATCAGCTGTAGCCTTTGTAAGGGGGCGGGGAAGGCAGTGTTCCAACTCTCTCACCTTGGATGTGTGTGGCAGGATCATTGGTTCCCGAGGAGCGCGCTGCAGTGGTTATTATGACCAGCGGGGCGGGCCAACTGATGCACTGGGGAGGGTGTGCGCAAGTGGAAGAGTGCACGAGGTGAGGTTCCTAAGGATGGGCGGCAATAAGGAAGCGGGGAAGAAGAACCCCTGCTCCCTGCTGCTCCTTACTGCATGCTGGTGAAGAGGAAGAAAACAGCCTTGGCCTGTTTGTCATCCTCTTCTGTGAAGCCAAGACCAAGAAATAAACGTGGTAGAAATATGGAGACAGAAAAAGACAAGAACTTCGATGCTTATCAACCCATCTCCAAGTCCAACACACACACACACACACACATACACACACACACACACACACACACACACGTTGAGTGATCTGAGAGAACAGTTTCTAAATCTGTTAGGCTGAGGCTCGCACCTTGGAACAAAGTGATTACAGACAGGGTGGGGATGGAGCTCAGCAGCACAGTGCCTGCCTGGCAAGTGCAAGGCGTGAGGTTAAGATTGGGGGCCACAGCGGGGAGAGAGGCGAGGCCTGGGCCTGCCGTGGGAGGGCGTCATGGGCAGCACAAGAGGTCTCCACCTCGTGCGCTCGCAAATGCTTTGTGGCACCACTAATTACATCTGTCATTAGCGAGCAGGATGAAAATTATACGGAAGAAAGGACTGAGTGATGCTGCGTGTTCTGAGCACATTTGTAATATATGGGCATTGTTTTTTACTGTGCTTTGCATAAGTCTTTAAGGAAACTCACAGTTATCTTTAAGGTAACCCAACCCCCTGCTCCCCACACTTCTTCAGGAGTTACCCCCGTACAATGGGTATGGACTCATTGAGGATTCTGCTCAGAACTGCTTCGCGCTCGTTCCAAAGCCCCCCAGAAAAGATGTGAAAATGCTGCTGAGAGATAACGAGGTGCTTCGCTATTTGGCTACACTGGTAAGGCTAATTTTAATATTTATTATTCTAATAAGTGCATATTGATTGTACAGAGTGGTGTGTTTCACGCTGGTATGTTTGCATGTATATATAACATACTTTGACCCCCACACCCCAGAGCCCCTCGCCTTTTCCTCCTCCTCCCCATCCCTTTCCTCCTCTACTTTCCTGCCATCTATTTAAAGAAAAAAATTATGCAACCATTGCTGAATTCCTGTCATTTTGTTCAGTGAAATTCTGTATCATTTCTAATGTTTATTTTTACTATTCTTATTCTTTATTAGAAAAATAAAATATAAAAAAAATTTCTGTTAGATTCTTCATACGAGAGATCGTCCGCTACATCTGGTATTCTCGGTGTGGATGAATTCATTTACCATGGTGTCTCCGGCACCACTCATTTGCCTGTAGATGACATGGTTTTGTTCTTTATGCCTCAGTTACGTCCCCTGCTGCCCAGGTGCCCCATTTTCCTTGTCCATGCGTCTGCAGCAGGCACTTATGTAGTTTCCATGATTAGCTAGTGTGACTTGGCCTGCCATAGACAGGGGCATGCAGATGCCTGGGTAGTATGCTGCCTTCACTTCTTTCAGGACTTTTAACAAAAGGAGACATAGTTAGAACAAATTGTAGCATTACTATTTATCTGTTAGTTTTCTAATTGTTAAGGAACCTCCATGCTGATTCTTTTTTTCAGGACCAGGGATTGAACTCAGGTCCTTGCGTTTGCCAGGCAAGTGCTTATTCTACTGCGCTATCTCCCCAGTCCTTTCTGTGCTGATTTTTGTACTGTTGTACTAACTTGCATTTCTACTAGCAGTGTGGAAGAGTCCCCCTCCCACCTGATCCTCCTGCTCTGCTCTTGCTCTTGCTTTTCTTGGATTGTTTTTGCCATTTTAGTTCTGCTCTAGTTCCTTAAGAATTTTAGGATGGTTTTCTCCAGGCCTGTGAAGAATGCTCTTGGAACTTTGATTAGGATTGTGTTGAATCTGTGTAACAGTTTAGGAACTATGACCGTTTAGGAAGTATGACCATTTTTACTGCCTACTCAAGAACAGGAGATAGCTTTTTTTTTTCTGGTCTTTTTGACCAAAAAGACGCAAAAATCCTCATTTTTGAGGGTCTCACTATGTAGTTCAGGCTGGCCTTGAACTCACTTTGTAGCCCAGGCTGGCCTTGAACTCACAAAGATCCTCCTGCCTCTGCCTCCCAAGTGCTGCAATTACAGGTGTGAGCCACCACGCCCCAGCTTTATTTTCTGATGTCTTCTTCAGTTTCGTTTTTCAGAGGTTTTGTTGTAGAGCCTTTTACCCCTTAGTTATGTTAATTCCTCAGTGTTTATGTTTTCTTAGTGCTATTGTGAAAGATATTTTTTCTCAGTGTACAGAAATACTGTTGATTTTGTGTCCTGCTACACTGCTAAATTTATTAACCATTTCAGTGGATTTTTTGGATCGTCTGTGCAGAGGATCATGTCACTGGCAAATAATGATTATTTGTCTTCTTTTTCTCCTGTACATATCCTTTTATTTATTTATTTATTCCTAATTGCCCTTGTTGATGCTCCAAGTGCTGTGTTGAGCAGGAGTGGCGATGGAGGACATCCTCGCCTCCTTCCTTCCTGACTGCAGAGGGAAAGCTTTCAGTTTTTGCTCATTGAATGGGATGTTGGCAGCAGGTTTGTCACAAATGACTTTGCATACATCTTTTGTTCATTTTTTTTTTTATCATGAAAGGATATTGGATTTTGTCCAAGGCTTTTTTTTTTCTGCATTTATTGAAATGACCATGTGACTTTTGTCCTTGCCTCTGTTTGTACGATGTGTTAGATTTATGGATCTGTGTATGTCGAACCATCCTTTCATTCGTAGAATGAAAAGCCTACTTGGTCATGATGAATGTCTCTTGATTCACTGCATGTTATTTTCCAGTATCTTGTCGAGGGTTTTTGCATCTATGTTCTTTAAAGAGGTTGGTCTATAGTTCCCGTTTGTGTTGGATTCTTGTCTGGCTTTTGAATCAGAGTAACGGTAGCTTCCAGGAATGACTTTGGGAATACTCTTGCCCTTTGAATTTTGTTAAAAGTCTTGAGGAGTGTTGATGTGAGAACCTCCCTGACAGTTTTGGAGCACTTCGTAGTAAAGTCATGTGGACCTGGACTTTTCTGAAAGGATTATTGCTGCTTTAATTTCGTTGCTTGTTATTGGATTATTAAGGATTTTAAAAGCCTTCTTGGTTCAGTTTTCATAATTGATATATATATCTAGGAATCCATCCATGTCTTCTGAATTCTCCGATTCATTGTTCTTATGGCTCGTGTCTAGACGTCCCCCCAAGCTTCGTACGGTAATAGGTGGGAGCTTTTCAAAGGCGGCTGGATCTAGACTGTTGTTTTGGCACTTGCTTAAACCCAGTAGCTTGGATCTACTTTCAATAGAGCATTTAATCTCCTAACTTTCTATTTGGACCTCTTGTTGGCTGTATTCCTTTTCTTGATCCACTCTGCCAGGCTGTGTCTTTTCCTTGGGAAGTTACGACCGCTTACATGAGGAGCTCTTGATGCTTATTGACTTACTCTTGCCATTGCCTTATTTTCCTATTATTGATTCCCTAGCTTCCCTTCAACTGAACTGTTCACCCTACCTGGTATATTTATTCTATTAGACTTTTTCTCATTTAGCTTGTTTTCTCTGTATTCTTGCAATTTTTTTTTTTTTTTGGCACTGTTTTGGTGGGTACACATTTCTTCAGGTACTCTTTATTATGAAAGTATCTTATTTTTCCATTAATTTTCTTTTTTAAAACTTTATTTATTTATTTATTTGGTACAAGGTCTTGCTACACAGCTGAGACTCATAGTGATCCACCTATTATCAAGCCTCCTGAGCGCTGGGATTGCAGGCACGTGCCACCATGCCCAGTCTCAGCCGCTCACATGGTGGGTGCATGGTGCTCTGGGGAGGGCAGGGCCAGCACAGCATGTGGTGCCAGGGATAGAACCTGGGTCCTTGCACTTGCCAGGCAGGCACGTAGACCACTGAGCTGTCTCCCAAGCCCCTCTGCTGTGATCTTCAAATGGCCTTACTAAACAGTTTTGGTATCTCTTCTAATACCGGCTTGGATCCCTCGGTGTAGCCTTTTGGTTTCCCCTCTTTTGCTGCCCCATGGAACAGCTTTAAGGGAGTTGGGAGTTGTGGGGGCTGTTTCATGAGCTTGTCTTCTCATGCTTCTGTTTTCATTTATTTTGTGTTGAAGCTTGTGCACTTCTCGTGGCGAAGTCTTGTTTCCAGTGTGGTGACCACATTGTCTACTGTCCACCTTCAGCAGCATTCCCTAGCCTCGGCTAGCCGCTGGCCTGTCCTTCTCTCTGTACTGCATCCCCTTCCATTTACTTGAGGTGGTGGCAGTCTGTTTGGTCCAAACCCCAGTTTCCCTGGAATGGGCCTCTGCTCGTAACCCTGAGGCAGTGTAACTATTGGCACCTTGACAAAGCCAGGTAACAGCAGCAGCTATGTTACGTTGGGTTTAGGAATAGAATGTGCATCCATTCTAGCATTGAATACAAACTGAATGTTGAAAAATCCTAACCATTACTAGTTACTGACACGGTGTGTGTTTTTGCTGTCAATTTTTGAGTTCTGTATATATTCTGAATATTAAAACTCTGTTGAAAGAGTAGATTGCAAAGATTTTTATCCCATTTTGTCAGCTGTCTTTTCGATTTGTTAATTGTTTCCTTTGATGTGCAGAAGTTTT